>OY804610.1:6063696-6236847 GCA_963680895.1 Fragum sueziense
TCACCTTGTGGGTAATGTTGTCTATAGCATTGGACCCTGTGTTTTATTGACCATCAACTTGTCCGAACAGGGAATTATCAATGTTAGTCACGGTACATATACAGGATGGGCTGTATTATACATCAATAAGCGTGAATTAATGAATGCTTGAGCACAAAGTTTTGTAAAGTACTTCGGCATTGACATATGTGACCCATCACGCTAAAAGGGACCTTATCGGATGTGTGAAAAATATCGACCCTTGTCTGTCTGCGCAGTCCGCGCATCCAGACTAGGGCCGACACTTTTCACTTTTATGTAATTTTCTAAATTCGGAAAGTTTTTCCCATCTTACTCAATGTTCATTTTTCGCATACGGGATCTGGTTGACCTGTGCTGGGTCTGAAAAGTTTGTCCATATTTGGGTTTTTTGGGTTCGGATAAGGTCCCTTTTAGCGTGACGGGTCACATATGCACAATTCAGTATTAGATGTTGGTAGAAGCTGCAGCTTTTGTAGACTGGATGGATACCTCATGCACACATCCCAAAATGAGATGCATTTGTCGTTTTGATGATAAATTTGTCACGAAATTCCTTTTTTAGCTAATCTGTTCAGTGTCTAGAAACTTTTCACATGAAAAGCTATGCTGACGACCCCGCTCATTGTTCCGATCTAACGGGATTTATGGTAAATGTAGTACAGATACAGATTGACAGTTGTAGTCAGAATCTATCTGTCTGTTTCTAGTCCTTTCCTTTTAAGTGCCTGAAAAGAGAAATAAGGATCAATGGTGACTCCTACAACAGACAGTAACTTGGAATGACATTAAACATATCCTACTGTCAGTGGCGAATCATGAGGGAATTCGGGGGTTAAAACGAACCCCTCTATGTAGCCCGATTAATTCATTTACATGCAGAAATTAAGTCAAAATTGTAATATGTGTAACACTACCCCCTTTTTGTAGAAATGAACCTCCTTCACAGAAATCCTGGATAAAGGCAGTACTGAAGATATATATCTTCAAAAAATAGATCTATCTTCAAAAAAGATAAAAATCAAATAATAAAAAAACAATGTGGAAAAGGAAAACCTTAACACCGTGTTTATACTAAGGAATCATTCTATTGCTCAGATCAGAACTTAGTTACAGAGAAGATAGAAAACGGGAGTAGAATCCTTTTTTCAATTCCAAACAAAAGAAACCATTACTTTTCGTCCAGAAAACATACCTACTCTTTGAAACACATACAAGGCTTGTAATTAAGTACCACTCCACATAAAAATCAGCCACTTCCTGCATTTTGACGGTACATGGTATTTAAAAAATATATCAATTTTTCATCACAAATTGAAGTTTATGCCATTTTATGACGATTGCAAATGTTTTTTGTTACTTTATTTGCTTTTCATAAAATTTCTGATTATTTTAAAATTCAGAAAATAATTTCGTTTTCCTATATGGCCAATGCAATCTATGCCATTTTTAACACTAATTTAGCTTTGAATCGGATTACAAATATATAAATAAATATTTCTATTTGATGCTTAATATATTCAAGTTATTGTAACTTTTAAAATTAAAATAGTTTGAATGTGTATTACTTCGAAAATATGTGCCTTTGAAGTTTCATATTTTTTCCCAATAACAAAGGATTCTGTGCTAAAAATAGATTCAAGATTACCCCCCTTTACTAATGGCTAGTATAAAAAAGATCAAACTCTAGGAATGATAGCTTTTTATACAGAACAAATCATCAATATTTAGAATACTTTAGCGTACATCACATACAGAAAATTTTGTTTTGTTTTTTTCATGACTGATTATGAATGTTGATGTATGTTGATGTTTGTCGCGAATATCGCGATATACATTTTATATACATGTATTTGTAATTGTTAAATAATAGCAACACCGTCAGGTAGACGGCGCTAAATATTACGTAAAGTATCACGTGCAAGTTATTAGCGTTTCACTGCAACGGCGTGACGCCGTTGCATTGACGGCGCTCTCAACTTGTATAAATACCCGACGTCAAAACAGTAAGAGTTAGTGTAAGATTTCGAGATGGACTAAAAGTATGATGTTGGATTTATGTGTTTAGAATTGTGATTTTAATAAAATGCTAAAACTTTAAACGTATTTATTTCTTATTCCAAAAGATTAAAATGTTTTCAAAAGCTTTCTCATTGTGACGGATAAGAATTTAAAATCAAAACCATACAGTCTTCTTCTCCAATCGTGAAAATATCCGCCACAATGTTTCCATGAACATTTTCAGGAAAAAAAATATCAAAGTTTATATCAATTCAATACATCCGTTGCCAGAAATTGACAAATAACACAATGTTTCCATACTACCAAAGATCCTTAATTTGAGTCGTACATTTCAACCTATGGGTAGGATTGACATGAGAGCCTATGACAGAAAACATGGAACCAAAACAAATAACACAATAACATGTCACATAATCCGCATTGTCTCAAAATATTATTACTGGTAATGCCTTCCAGTAATACCCAAAAGGGAAGTTAGGCAGTATAGGGGGCCTATATAGATTTCGATAAATAATACATGTAGGTAGCGTAATTTGGATCTCTTACATATAAACCCTGCCTCAGACAACAACCTTTCTAACCTTTAACAAAAGTTATTGTTTCTAAAGCCTCTCTTTCAACCTGTCATGTGTCTTTATAGATTGTGCGTTTTAAAAATCTGCGAAACTGCACGATTTCTAAAGACGCACGACGGGTTGTAATAACGACTTAAAACGCATTCATTCAAAACAGGTCAAAAGTATGAATCTCCTTTGAGGAAAGTAGGACTACGCCTTCTTTATGAATTTTCTGGAATTTCTGTATTTGAATTTCTGTCGTGGTTGCATCCACCGAAATCGTACGTTGCATGTGCATAGGCCTACATCGCACGACTTTGCCTAATTATTAGACGCAGACCGTACGCAGGAGCATGTACGACCGGTTGTATTTATATTTAGATATAACATTTGTTGGTAGTTTCCATGGCAATGTTAAATATTTTCTTTATGATAAAAAGGTTTAACATAATTTTGTTGATTTTTTAATCATTTTATTTTAAATCATGAATTTTGTTGCCATTGTTACCAAAATTTTAAATGAAAAATAAATGTATTTTACTGAAATTAAGGGTGTCATAATTTACTGTTGCGATGTTTTAGATATAAGATTTAAACTTACTAGATCTATACAAAAGTTTGAGAAAATGGCATAATCCCCCCTCCACCCATTTGAGTTTGAATTTTTGAAGAATTAAGGATTTCAATTTTGACATTTAAATAAAGCTTTTTAAAACAACATCAAAACAAACAAGAAACATACAAATTTTATATATATAACAAGGTTGCCCTTAAAACATGGTATCCAAAATAACTCCCATTTTCAGTATGACCAACAGTTCTGTTTTTTTTGTTATTTCGTAAATGGTTGCTATAGCAACCATATTCAGAAATTAACACAGTTGTATTATATTGATAAATTCTACACTAAATATTGATATGGGGACTTAATAAAGAAAGCAGGATCTCAAAAAAGCACAAAAAAATTGACTGTTGACACATTCAAGGAAATAGTTTTTTTTTTTTAAAAAAAAATATGCATTTTTAACAAGAAATAATAAAAAAACTGATATGTCCATACTATTTTATTCTTGTAATATTATCTATAGATTGTATACAATTCAGTGGTAGTAAGCATTGAAACATTGGCAGTCCACCTTATTAGTTATATGCCTTCAAAAACATGAAAAATATCAAAATTTTGCAAAACTTAAACTTTTCGAAAGCAAGCAATTTGTGAAAAAAAATAAACTAATATTTTTTACCCGATATTACTTTCATTCATATACCAGTATTACTTAAAGTTCATCTTTGTATTGCTATACATAAATGTACAATATCTTTTTTTAATTTAATGGAATTAAAACCTGAACATGAGCAAAAATTTAGTTTTTTAATTGTTAGAGATGCAGAATTGGGATGAAATAAATGACACTGGTTTTCATGGCAACCAATGCTGTTTTGAAATTTTCTTTATCCTTTTCAAAAATCTTAGCCCGTTTATACTGTGTGTGCAAAATTTTATCAAAATCTAAGAGGGTCATGTACCACCGGATTCTGAAAATTACTTGGAATGGTACTTAAAAAGTTTACAGGAAATATATCTGTGTTACATTGTTTTTGCTGAAGTAGTTAAACTTACATCGTAATGACCAATTGTTGAGGTGGCAGTGTTGCGTCATTGTTTTGAGAGCAATGATGTAGTCTGGAAAGGTAGGCTATTAGACTTGAAGATCACACTAATAAATAAGAATACCAAAATTTGGGTCAGAAGAATAGTCTATTTTTAGCCTGCAGGCGTAAATTTCGCGGCTGGTCGCGTAAATTTATTGGCTGGTCGCCTAAATATACGCGTCGAAGCGTGTATTTTATGCTGTAACGTTCAGATATGCATGGCTACATACAGACAACAACCAGTCCATTCAGAGAAAAGGATCCTCAACCCTAAATGGGCTGGTGTTTCTATATATATACCAACTTTTTCACGTTATTTACTGGCCAGGTAATCTCATTAGCATATTACCTGCCATATTACCTCCCTTTAACCGTCACATTCCTCCCTACTTACTAGGACTTCGCCCCGAAGTCAACAACTCTACAACAATGCATGCTACAACCCGAGCTGCACGGCTATATCTACCTACAAGGAAGCCAAGCTTCACAGGAGATGAGCCTTCTACCCAGTATTCCAGCAATGCACTGCTACTCAATAGGCAAGGAACTGACCTATCCGAAGGGGGGTAACCATGGGTAAGGGATAGCTGGGGATGGCTATTACATTATCCCACCGCTGTCACCAATTGTAACGTTCCGAGATGTATGGCTTCATACAGACAACAACCAGTCCATTCAGAGAAAAGGATCCTCAACCCTAAATGGGCTGGTGTTTCTATATGTATACCAACTTTTTCACGTTATTTATTGGCCAGGTAATCTCATTAGCATATTACCTGCCATATTATCTCCCTTTAACCGTCACAATGCTTTGACGCATAAATTTACGCGTCGACGCATTAAATTTATGCGTGCACGCTAAAATAAGTTTTTTGACCCATATGGTACTCCATACCCTTATGTATTAAAAAATACTACTCCAAATTTTATAGACCGCCTTAGTAGTTGAAAACGGTGTAAAACCCCAATAAACCAAACCAACTTTTATAGGGCACCGGTTGCAAAAACTTTTGATATAACCCCCTTGTAAAAGCTGGCTCATAGACTAAAACACTTACTTCAAATTTCAATTTGTATGTATTGTCATCGTCTAAGACTCGTCGCTTCAAGAAATGGCCACATGCAACATCCTTGCTCCTCAAATGAACATCTCTCAGCTCTTGTTCGGTTTGAGTAGGTAGTATTATATGTGTGGTCATCTCGTTAAAGTAGATTCTTATCGCCTCCTTGACAGCAGATTCATTTTCAATAATGGCCATGGACCTTAGAGCACTCTGAATACACGGTACTGCGCCTTGCCTAATAGCATCTATGTAGTTACGGACTAAGGTGCAGAACACTGAAATGTATGTCATACTGATATTTAAAGATAAATAACAAACACGTCTGGCTAAAAGCGCAATCTAGTTTCTATCGGTTTTGCTTTCACGATCATACAATCGTTCCGAAGTTATGGAACATAATGGTTACACCTCGAACTCAAAGCCGCTTGATTCTGAATTTATCGCCCTACCGCGACAAAGGTCTGGAATGTTGTAAGAAATTACACTCTTTATGAATGATGACATTCATAAAATCAATCATTAATACAGGCAAAACAATAGCTATAGCAATAACAATATATGTAAACTACAGGGTGTCCCAAAAGTAAGGTAACACTGAATACCTCATATGTCTTGGCTGATATATCAATTTTATATTCCCAATATTGCTGACATTACAGAGGGTTATATGTAGGAACAAATAAAACAAATTTCATCAAAATGTCCTGCCATTTGTATATTTTACGTATGATAAATACAACACACCCTATTTTATCAATGACGTCATTTTCATAGTAAATGACGTCCTCTAGTTTACGTCCCTTCTGTCCCTTTTTTATTTATTCTTATGCCATTTAAATTTTTCAATAACTGCCTCGTATGTGTCCACAGAACTGTTCCTACATCATCTTGAAATGTTTGATAGCAATATTGTAACAAAAGTCATGTTCTTGTTTTGGGAACTACACCACAAGTCCACGGAAAAAACACCAATGAATTCAAATTGGGTGTGCGTACACCGACAAAAGTCTAAGCGTTTGACTTGATCTCGCAAAGACTTTGATTTCATAATTTAAATATTGGTTTTGAGAAGTTTCAAATAAAATTAAAAAATTCACTGTACTTATGATTTCAATGAATTTTGTTCTGACGAAATTCTTCTAATCGATTTTCTTGGGCTTCCATTTACAGTCTCATTCAAAACTGAGACGTTTTCTGTGCTGCGGGATGTTCCCGTTCTTTTGCTTCTATGTTCGTCAAAATCTGACCGAAATTGTTCAAATTTAGGTATGATTGAGTAGATTAGTTCTATTCTTGGTGGGTTTTCTGTTTTTTTATTAAAACTGTAACTTTCTTTGCACAAATATGGAAGTTTTAGATTAATGATATGCTTTACTGAATATATACGCTGTGAGAAGGTAGGCCGTGACGTCATTTTGATAGTGGTACAGATGATGTCAAAATGACGCCATTTTCATATGTGCATAACGCTGAAGTATATGGCAAAGATAATTTCATTGAAATCCGAAGATAATGATAGTTCTCCAAATGAAATCGGTTGAGAAATAGCAAAGCTATTACGCTTTGTAAGTGATACCTTACTTTTGGGACACCCTGTACATTATATGCATATACATGAATATAATTGAAAGGTAACCCCCATTATCATATATCATGAATGTATATACATTGTTTGAAATGAGTTGTGATTATTTTTCGAGGGCTTAGTGAACAAATTATGTGTTACTGTACAACTTCTAAACCCATTCTTATATTGACTTACACTTGTTTAGCAGAAAACAACGAATAAATTTGTCAAACGTTTTCTAACTTACTTCTGCCCGTTACATGTGTTCCATTTGGCAACGTCATGAGGACTGTTTTGTGATGAATATAACTAAGAAATTGTTTTGTATGCTCTACGAAATCTTCATCCAGATCAGAATCCGTGAGGGTATCTAATGTCCTAAGCTTTCGTGCGCGTGCAGGCCTTTCGAAAACGAAACATTTCCTCCTCTTGAAATATTTACGAATACACAAGCGAGGTTCGTTGTAGCTATATTGAAAATACACAGACGATAAAGCTATAACATAACTAACATTCATATAAATATTTTACGTGTTCTTGCCTCAAATATATTTCTTGAATCGTCAGACATAATAAACATACCAATAATGCGAATATAAACTAAATTAAATGCATATAATGCGGTTTAATATTGAAATTGTATAATAAATCATAAATAATTATTTTCTCATAATGTTTCATATTCGAGCCGTTTTTTATATATACTAAAGGAAAAAAGAAATGCAACAACAAATTAATTTGAACATACGTTTTGTTTTTGTATTTCTCAAAATAACCCCATTCGAGTACTTTTTTCAATACATAGTAAAACTTCATCATTTGACTTTCTAATGTCGAAATTTCATCGGCACAGGCTTTACATGCCATCAATACGCGTTTGAATGAGAGAGGTTTAGCGTCAACGTTTAATGCGTCCTTGCGCGCAATCCAAACTGACGTTCACGGTTCCTGGCTGAAATTTGATTGCTGTACTGTCCATGAATAGCATTAACAATTTTTCTCGATAAGAGAATTCGTTTCCGTATGTAAAATGAGTGAACGTTATGGTCCTGACGTCGTAACGTTAGACGTTGAATACCGCTTTCAGGCGACTGTCAGTTGTTCCGTTCATTCTTAGACGTTATCTCAAGCAGTATTTTGTAAACCGACGTACACCAAAGTCAGCAGCACTTGCGGGTTGAGATGTTCCATTCGTAAACATCACATTTGCTACCGGACGACGTCTTTGAATGAGTTGCAAAATGATATAAGGGATAAAATCCAAACGAAAATTATTGCCTTTTGTCGAGTCGACGTGCATCTGCACAAATGAAAAGAGTTCTATGTACTTTTTGCTGTTTAGAGGTTTGCACGTGAGAAACGTGTAAACGTCTATTTTGACGTTATCTTACACGTCAGACATGTTCTAACGTAAACACAAAGATGAATATCAAGATAAAGTTCCCAGTAATAATCAGTAACAACTTTGACTTAATAATATAAAGGAATTAAGAGAAATAACAAAAAAAAGTTGTTGCGTTTCTTCGTTCCTCTAGTATATTTTATAGGGCTAAGGCTTTATAAATCTGCTTCTTAAATATATAGACAAAGGGGTGTTTCAAGGATATGACAAATAACACGGGAGTCTGCCCACGCTTGGAATTTAATGAAATTTGACGTGAAGTTAGTACACTAGATAACGGTTCATATTCATGAAATGTTTGGAATGAAACATTTCAGAAATCAATTTTCTAAGAATTTTAGGAAAAAGAGGGTACCCTCAATTAAAGAGTGCGCACGCATTCTGGTTTTCGTTTCATGACCTAGAATATTCTAAAAATAATGTCCTGTAGTCCCTGATCAAGCATAAAAGAAAAATACAATTAATTCTTTACAAAGATTTTTTATATTAAATGACATTAGGGGCCAATGCTAAAAATTCATAGTTTTTGAATAATTTAAGCAAATTCAGTTAAAAAATTTTCCCTGTTCCAGGTGTTTGTCAAAATTTGAAAATCGTGTAAAAGTTGTCCACAAATATACTGATTATTATCGTGAAATATCAAGACAAAATAAAGCCGGTAACATGTTACTTTTTAAATTGCCATCTTAAAGGGACATTTCATTCTCGTTTCAATTTTTTAAAGTATGTCTTGATACCACAATAAGTAAATCTTATCTGCATAGATGCAAACAGTGTTTTGAAATTGTTGCCGATAAACAAAAACGTGCCTTTAAAGTCGAGATAGAATGATGAATTACATATATACTTAGTACATTTAAAAACGCAGAGTTTTCAAAGCCTTATATCAAGATGTTATCAGATGTTTTAAGAAATAAAAATAATTGTTATGAATCTCCCACAAGTTTCTAAACGTGAATAGCAAAGATTAGAGTTAGTAATTTTGGATCTTTTTACGGCGCCATAGCCAAAGCGCTAAACACGTTGGCGCTACGTAAATTTGATTCACGTGAAACTCGAGTTGAATTGCAACATGTTTATAAAGTTTATCTATAGGGACCCTATAAAAACACGTTTCATCGAAATATTCTCAATTCTATCAGTGTGTCCCGTCTTCTTGAAAATGTGAGGAACCAAGTTTTTTGGAACGTATTTGCTTGATTTTTTAAACTCGGACAATTCATTGCACGTAGGATGCCGTAACTTATTAATATCACGACTAACGACACAATGGCTAAGTCAATACTCTGGTTACACACTACTGGCCTGTTATGTACCCTATAAAACATGCTTGGAATGGCCCGAAAAGATGCATGTATTCACGTACCCCACCACCCAAAACGTTGCAAAAACTTCGTATTCCTGTTATTCAAGAGCGGAAGAAAATGTCACAAGAGGTTTCATTGCGAGAAAAGTCCTTTCTATGCGACGACGATGTAAGGCTTTTATTCAAGCTTTAGGTAGGCACACTTGTTGTTAATTGATTTGACCTATCTCAATTAAAAAATAATCAAATCTTGTTCCTACGTGTTTTTAAAGCATCTTCTGCCTTTTGAGTTTATGGAATTAGGCAAATCAACGAAAATGAACCCGCAATACGTAGCCTTTGCTTGTCATTTCCATCCGATAAGAGAACGAAGTATCTCTGCGGAATTAAATGTACTCAGTATACATCTGAATTGTTGTCCACAACAATTTGTTTAAATTTAACACAATATATATTTCTCGTTAACGACATAATATTTTGGTTTGAAAATTTCACTTTTCATAAGGAAATGTGCTCTTTCAGATAAAAATAAAAGTAATATTTATGAAAAAATGTCTGTTAAATGTCACTTTAAAGGTAAGGTCAAGTCAAGATTTTTTTTTAAAATGTCCTTTTCAAATGTTTTGTTTACATTAATTGTCTCAAAAACGACATTTTCTCCCAATCTAATATGTATATCTAAATGAAACTTGGTAGAAATTATCCTCGCGTAAAAGCAGTACAACGCAGTTCCTTAGAATTTCTTTCTGTCAAAAATGTGTCTTGTTGTTGCGGCAGAAAAGAGGCAATATGTTATATTATAAAAACACATTTTTTAAAAAAAATACACACGAGAACGAGGTTTCAAATTTAGTATATAAGTTTGCTATGGGGTGGACTTCAAAGTTGTTTAAAATATGTTTGCTTTGAATCATATTTATTCTTGTCACAAGAGTTCCCTTTTCAACAAAAAGAGGAAATTCTGTATTAAAAAATCTTCTTGGAACATTCTAGTCAGCAATGATTCATGAAAGTTAACAACAAGGGTTCTGTGTGGATCATTGAAAACATGAAAAAGCAAATCAGAAGAAAGGACCGAATTCTCTGATGGTATCTGTTTATCATGCAAAATTGAAATTGTTGTTGTTTTGCACCAGAAAAAAGATAATCAAGCAAACAAGTGACTATTAAGGAGTATTGGTGGCTTAACTCCTTGTCTACCATAAGGCATATATGTGTATAAATTGTGTATCAACACAGGTTAAGCTTTGCATAGAAAAATAATTTTCAGAAATAACTGCATCCTGTTGTACCCCAAAAGAGAATCGTTTTGAAATAAACAAGTACCATTTCAACTGTGAAATTGAAAAAAAAATAATAATGTTGATACTATCTTTTATTGAATCATTATGCATCCTTCCATATCTCGTAAGTTCATTAGTGGCTCTTAGAGATAAAACATTACTTTACTTAAAACTTGAAAAGGTAACATTATGTGCTATACCGTACAGGTTCTAGAAGCCTTTTCCATTTTATAACATAAGACTTAAACATTTTTGCATATCGCAGTGTCACTTATGATGGTGCATAGGCAATATGATCAAATAGCAAGTAAAAATGGCAATGTGTACATGAATGCCTATTTTCGCTTCCATATATATAAATTTGCAAATAAAAGTGATAATTATATTAAATCCATATATTTTCAATGGCTGTTTCGAACATCAATATTGCTTTATGGTTAAAGTACGAAAGAACATGTGGTACGTTTTTGTGATGATATGGTATCTTGACAAAGACTCCAACATATTTTACTCTGTAAAAAATCAATTTTGCTCTGTTTGCTAGTTTAATAGAAGAATATGCATTTTTGATGATTTTTTTTTTTTTCAATAAAAAACATACAAAATAATTTCTTCGAATTCTTCTCTGGTATGATGGTAATGCCTTGGGTGTCTCGGAGCAAAGCAGTTTGAAATATCTGGAAAATACAAAAAACTAAAGTTTTGGGACACATAAAAACTGTGGCATGTTTCATGTCTAAGTTGGAATAAGTCAAGGTGGCTTTTCTGTTTCTAGTTTTGATTATATAAGATACTAATTGCAGTTTCATATCTTGTGTATGACCCTTTATCACTATGCACAGTTTAAAGAAAATTCGTGTGTGGGCAATTTTGAAACAACCCCCTTTAACGCAAAATTAACTCATACCGTCGCACTTCCTCACTTGCCCCCTCTTTAGCTTTTAGGCAATGCTCGAGGTATTCGTCTGGTGATATTTCGCAGCCTAATTTCAGATCGAGTGGAAAATCTCTCAGAGTCAGTATAAACTCTGGAAAGTAAACGTCAAAATCGGTATCGCTATATCTAGATTGGCTGTCTTCAGATGTCTTAATTCTCTTTGCCAATTCTGTAATAAAACTGAAACTATGTTAAGGTGACAACTAATACTACCACTATGTCTCTCATAGATAGAATTTTCACATCGATTGGTGAAACAAATTATCTTTTAAAACATCAGAATATTTGCTGAGCCAGGGATCGAACCGCATGAGCTATCTGGGCTCGGTGCTATGAAAGAATGTCAATGTAGAGTGAAGAATGTATCTTATGAGTGAAAACACATTCAAAAGAATCAGCATTGCCCAATTCAAGGGCACACAGTGTAGGATGAGAGCTTATGATCAATCTGGAAATTGCACTCATACAAAACCGTGTGGTCACCGGCTCGATGTCTATGCTATGTCTTTACTAGTCAATAAGTGTATCTTCAAGAGAGAAAACAAAGTCAAAACGGCATTTTTTTCAAATGAAAGAACGCGTATTTCAGAATGCATAATCTAAGCGAAACTTTAAACTACAGACGGGCTGGTTTTAATAGAAACAACATTAACACTGTTTTTTATTCATTCCATTCAGACTGAAAATCAGGCACACCGAAGATCTTGTATACACATTTACTTTGTCAACATTTTGTTCCAATTTACAAATATTTATAGCAAAAGAATTGACAAGAGGACCATAATGGCCCTATATCGCTCACCTGAACTTAGATGATATGAGCCACAGTTTTGTTCAAATCCATAATTATTTGTTACTTTAAGAATGAAAAAACATATGGTCAATGACATTGTGTCCAAATTTTGTCTCGGTTCGTTGCTATAATTGTTGTGGTTGTTAGAGTAAAATCAGTCGAAAACGGCAAATTTGTCAGTTTGAAGGGCAGATAACTCAGCAAATTCTATTCTGATTAAGCTTAAAAATGGTGCAATATTTTATGTTCAGCAACATTGTGTCCAAATTTCGTCTTGATTGGTTAATAAAGAAATCATTGTAGGCGGTAAAGTGTAAACAAAGTCCGAAACAATCGAAAACATCATTTTTGTCAAATTCAAGGGCCTATAACGCATGATTTTTTATGAAAAAAAGTAACTACAAAAGCTCATTTTCAGCGCTTCGAGCAAAGGTGAGCTGACAAAAGCAATTATCGACAACTCAAACACAGTTCTCTTATCTAGGGAATTGATGCTTGTAAACATGACTGACAAGAAACAATGTTTCAATACTCTAAGCACTATCGCGAAATCACTGAAGTGCGCAATTATCAGAGAGTAAGGCAGGTAATTTCTGGACACAGGTATTCAAGTATATCAATTGCAAATTCAATTTTCCGAAAAATAAACTCTTACCAAGTGTATTTGTTAACAAAAGATTAGGAAATTACATCTTGACAAAGTAAGATGATAACCACCTTTGAACAAGGCGGATTGAAAAATCGTTTGGAAATAGAGGTCTGATAACGAGTCTCAATTAATTTTATATAAAAAATGATGTCAAAGAACAAAAGGATACTTCATATTATTCAGAGCAATGTCGTCAAACGCCCCAAAAGTGTTGTAAACTAGCGTACTGCTTAATAACGTTGCCAAGGTTAAAATCTGGTAGTCATTGTTGCGGTCGCCCTGAAGAGAAAAAAGAAAGCCATTTAACTTAATGTACCCACATAGCGTTTGATATCAACTTGGATCCAGTTCAAACTTCGTATGAATGCGATCTGCTCAAACACAATGGATCTTAATTAGACTGCGGGCTTATCCAACCTCTCCTCATAGCCTTTGACCGTCCGTCCATAGGTAAAAATAATGCCCTAACAAAGATGAAGTTACCAGTCAGCCGGGGTCAGTTACGAGCCGCCTGGGCTCAAACTCACAACCTATGGTTTGACAAACTCATCCAATACCGAGTGAGCTATCCGACTTCGGATTGAAGTAAAAGTAAAGTAAAATAAGTTAGTGTCGCCAATATTGATCATGTTGAAAATGGTTTGTGTTTGAAATATATGAGCTGCAGCCTGCGTCGTGCTAAATTGAAAAGAAAGTTGATTTGGATTAAATAAATCTATTTCAGTTCATTAAAATTTGTATCCCTCCGCAGTATAGTCGCTGGATAAAAAGGAAGTTTATCAATTTTATTTACACGCAGTTCATAAAACTACATGAACGATCGTTACCTTTTCGATATCTCCAAGTCCCTCTGTATCGAGTAACAATAACGCCTGATCTGTATGTACAGGATGATCCATGCACCACGCCCAGATACCCTTAGTCTCAGATTCTATGGCCGAACCCAAGGGAATACCTAGTAAAAAGTATTTCTCATTGAGTAACAGCAAATAAATAAATGGATTGATAGATAGGTGGATAGATGGATGCATGATTTGGTGAGATGGGATGGGATGGATGATGAAATAGGACATCTTTATTTCGAATGTTTGATGAATGTCGATGGCATTTCTGAACGGCTAATTCCCGAGGACATATTGCCTCCATCTAGTCTTACAGATGAGTTTAGTGTACCCATCACGTTATAGGAAGTAAAGAAGGGTATAAGAAGTTTAAAGAATATATTAGAGAGGGATATAATTGTATCAGTAACAAAAAACGTAAAACATCTAGTTCGAGTATGGTTCAAGGTATTTCTAAACAGCTTAATTGGATTTACGATTCGGGGTGTTATCCAATCTGAATGAATCCAGATAACATAATTTCATAATGTTACATCTGGAGATCGCGCATTAGGGGTCATCTTCTGTGACCTGGGAATTTCCATTTATTCTATTTTTAAAACAACCAATCAAAACGCTTGTTGCAAACGCAGGTCCGTTGTCCCTGACAACAACACCAAAATGGCTGCGGTCGATAGACACGCGCTTGACACCGAGCAAAGAGCAAAGTCCATTAGTTTTGAGAGCAAAGATATGGCATTTATTAATGAAGTGGATAGGTTTCGGTATATTTTGGCACTGTACTAAGAGGCAGTTTTGTGCGATCATTGTGCAAACCCGAAGTAGAGCGGTGTGTAATTTTGAACACAAATAAACTATATATTGACAATTGGTATAAAATAGTAGTAGTAGTCAGATTACCTCAGTTGGTAGAGCTGCCGACTTGAAAACCATATATTAGAGGACCGAACCTCGCGCCGACTTCATTTTTTGTCCCCCTATTTTTTATCATCTTTATTACATTTTTCCATATCAAATTATTCTAGAAATTGCAAAAACGAAATAAAAATAAAATTACCAATTATGTTTTTATATCTGTGATTTCTAGAAACTTTTAGTTTGAAAAATAAAAAAATACATAGTAGGAAAAAATATGAAGCCGATGTGGGAGTCGATCCCTGGACACCTGGTTATTGAGTTGGATGCTCTACCGACTGAGCTAATTTAGAATCTAATTTACGTTGATTCAAATTACTAATATATAGTTTATCGTGGATGGGTAGTCAAAACCTCGTAACTACAGCTTGAAAAAGCTGGAGATACGAGGTTATGACCCCCCACCGACGTTATACGTTTATAAGTTAACATCGCTTTGTTTCGGGTTGGCGTGATTATCGTGTTGAAATGTTGCTGCCATGCAGAAGACTATCTGCTTCATAAATGCCATGTCTTTGCTCTCAAAATTAACGGACTTCAATGGTCTTTGTCTTTGTAGTGAAATCACCACATTGGAGGCGTCCATGGCTACTAGTTATCGTTAGAAACGGAAGTGTAGTGTGCACGGTAGTGCGCATGCCCGTGCGCATGCGAAAAATCTTTCAACTTTTCCAAAGTAAAATCTGATTGGTCCAAAGAAAGGTCACAGAAGATGACCCTCAACGGGTCGTCGTTAGATCCTACTGAAAGATAGGATCTATATTTCAATTAGATTGGGGTGTTATCCTATCCAATGGTCTGTAATTATAATTAAACCATGATTTAAATCTGGTTCTGAGTCAGACCCCCTAAATTTTAGGAGTATTTCTCAATCTCAAGTTGTCAAAGCAAGACAATTTCAAGGGTTTTATACGATTGCCTAGATACCAACATTACTGAAAATTTTATTCTTGTTGACGACCAGATTGGTTTCAGGAAATCATACAGGCCTTCAGAACATGCGTACACATCGAAATATATGATTTGTAAAAGCATTAGAAACAAAACTCATTTAAACACTTGTTTTGTGGATATACGCTAAGCTTCTGATACAGTCTGAAGTGAGGCTTTGTTTCATAGTCTTTTCAAATGTGGGATACGTTGAAAACTTTTTGGTATTTTATATTGGCCATGTTCTCTGAATTTGAAAATTGTGTTAAACTTGTGTATAACCGATCCTTTCTTATCCAATATTGGGGGGTCAAACAATGCTTTATATTGAGTCATCTCCTTTTCAATCGTTTGTCAATGACGTACCTTATCATTTTTATAACAGTAAGTTCGATCCCTTTGCTTTGGATGAAATTTTAGTTAATTGCTTAATGTACGCAGCAATTTCGTCTTGCTATCTAGATATAAAGCATGACTTCAAAACTGAACTGTCTTTCAAGCTTGCAGAGTTATACTATTGGAACTTAAAAATCAACATAGACAAAACAGAAATTTAATCTTTATTTAAGAAAAACAGCAAATAGTTAAATAACTTGATTTTTATTAACCAAGATCAGCTAGAACATGTCCAAGAGTATAAATATCTTGGCATTTTGATGAGAGCAGCAGGCATGTTTGCAAATGACATTCAGTAATTAAGTAAAAAAAGTACTTAAGATTGTTTTCATGATTCGAAGCAGGTTTCAAATTTATCAATGCCAATACTTTGTTGAGATTATTCGATACATGTTGTCTGTTGTTAAAAACAATTTTTCTACAAACTGGACAGATGCACCTGCATTTTCTTTAGAAAAAAACTACGAAGATGTCTTGCCCGAAAAAATATTCACTTTTCTTAGTACTCAAGGTTTAGTAAAATGATTCTCGGTGTAAATAAAAAAAATAAATAATAAATAATCGATTTCCATCTTGAAGAAATCAGTTTCGCATAATAAATACATTATCACCGTCGAAAATGGTAAATTGTAATGATGTGTTAAATTGTTGAAAATACGATTGCGAAACATATTGGTACGAAACATTTAATTTACTACAGTAATGACCGAGTGTTCCGAAAAACATGAGCATTCCCCCTTAAGATATTTTTTTTAGAAAAAGCGTTTAAAGACCGAGATTTTGACCGAGTTGTTCCGATTGCTCCATACTTTATACAAATGACGTCATTATGACGTCATTTGTACAAAGTATGGAGCATTCGGAACACCGCGGTTTATAGATTATGGAGCATTCGGAATCACTAGTTCAATTCTCTTTACATTGTTTCTACAGATTTAACCGAGGGTTTCCGCATGAAGTATAGCGTAATGGCGCTCCCTATTGAGCGTCTTAAAAATCATGCTCTAAAGAACGCTTTATCCTTAAATATCTTGAGAAATCTCAAGATATCTCAAGAAATCTCGCTCTAAAGAACGCGCCTCAGCTAAAGAAAAAAGTTCAAAACAATGCATACCTCTGTATCTTCCTGCTATTCTAGTCAGCAGGTAAGATTTTCCAGTCCTATATAGGCCTGCAATGGCTATGACATGTAGCTGTTTCGAGACTGCTGTCAGTTGATCCACCACGCGCTCATCGAAACAGAGTTTCTTTGATGAAAAATCCGTATATATAAGACATTGGGGTTCTTTAAACACCGACATGTTTACAAATCTGAAATATTTCAAATGTGTGGTTTAGTTTTACGATACATTAATCAAACATTCAATTATCCTATCTTTCGATTAGTCGTTTTGTTAAGATAACATACAAGATCGATACATCTAACATACGTGGAATGATCCAGAAATTCGTACAATGGGCATTTTTCTTCCGTATTAGAGATTTACGAATTAGTACGAAATAGAATAGGCAAGGGAAATGAAATCAATTTGATGTATCAAAACATTTGGAATATAAAATATATGGTGCCAGGTCACATATATATCTTCCTATTATATTCTATGTAAAACATTTTTTTTTCAAACAATGATCTCAAAAAGACCTGACTTTGGCGTACATAGTAGAAAAGGTATGAGAAAAGGAACATTGCGACAACACAAATCCCTTTTCTTTCAACACCTTATTTTGTAGTCGGAAACAGCTTTCAAACGGGACCGCCCTGATTTTGCTTTGCCTTTTGGGAAACGATTTACACTTGATAAATGAAATATTTCATTAATTTCATTTCAATGAGAAGTGTATAAGCATTGATTTGTGATAAAGGGCCTGGGTTATATTTGCCAATACACCATCTACGATATAGGGAGCTAGATTGATTCCCAATTGGAAATATTATACCCCCAAAACCGAATCAGAGAGGGGAGTATCGTTTTTTTCATGTATATTTGTCCGCCCGTTTATCCATCTATCCGCCCCTTCACTCTTAGACTTTAATTTCCGTGTTCTAACTCAAAAATCAATTTACCAATAGCAATAACGTGTCCTTTCGTGCTCTCGTCGGATTATTCATTGTGTTTTGTTATTTTGCATATAATTTTATCTGTTAAGGAAATCGTATTTTATTATTTCCCATGTAGAAGTTTTTGTAACCAATACATATTTCCTTACATTTATATAGCGAGGTAAATTTAAGGTGAGTGCGCCCAATATGACCTTAATTGTCGACGGGCCTTAAAACTCTACTAATTCATTCATCAACAGCGAATTTCTGTCTTGTAAGCAGTAATCAAAGAAAATAAACTGATATCATTCAAACGCATGAGAATAACCGATCTTTGCATCAAAACATATTCTTAAAAAATGAAATGGGAATGTAACATCTCCCTTTCAATACCAACGGGTTTGGAAATAAACACAGCTAAAAAAAGTTATTTACCTGGTTCCTATTCTTGAAACTCCGAACCCACAACTATGTAAAATAATGTGGACAACTGTTCATCTATCTCGCTACTCAAACAGGAAGAACTCAAATCGACGTTGCACGTCCTATAAATGTCAATTTTTATCTACTCTTATCACGAGATTTGAATAATAAGATATCTGTAACCTACTTTTGCAAATAAAAAAGTGTCGATGTTGGGTATTTGAACCAACGACCTACGTTTTTGTAGTAAACACACTTAACTAGTCGACCATGCAGTCGGGCATTTGATTATACAGGGTGTTTCACAACATATGTTACCATGAAAAATAGATATAAAGCATTGTTTTACTTACGATTTTGTCATGTTAAATGCAGCCAAAAAGTCCTTAACGGCAACATTAAAAATGACGATAACGTTCTTAAAAGTTAGTAAGCTTTACTGACATTTGATAATATGTTAATTCGTAAGCATTATTCACGTGCATTTCAATGCTGATTTACCAGTAACAAGTTTGCAACAATACAAGTTCCACAGATCGTTAGCTGCAACCCTGACAAAGAAAACAAAATGGAAAATATTGTCAGTTTTGTGCACTTTTTGTCTACACAAGAGACAGAAAGAATAGGAGACACGGTAAAATGGTGCGAAAATTCTACACTTATGGACAGATTTAGCTCATGGTTTGCACAAGTGTTTGTGACATGTAGATGAATGTGCAAGACTCAAATTTCATAAAAATCGGAATTAAGGCCCCTGATATGACCAAAAAATGCTTGTCTGGACAACTTCACCCACAGTTATGGTCCGATTTGCTTCTTACTTGGCACAAGTGTGCATTAGGACCTGTAGATGTGCAAGACGTAAATTTTACGAAAATCGAAACGATACTTTTTGAGTTATGGCCCCTGGTTTGACCTAAAAATGCTTGCCCGGAAAGCTCATACAGTTACCGTCCGATTTGCTTCATACTGGACACACGTGTGCATAAGCACATGTAGATGTTCAAGACGCAAATTGCACGAGAATCGGACAGATACCATTTGAGTTATGGCCTCTGATTTGACCGAAAATGCTTATCGTGACAACTTCTACAGTTACTGTCTGGACAACTCCTTTAGTAACCGTCCGATAGTTCATACTTGGCAAAAGTGTGCATTAGCACCACTTAATGTGCAAGACGCAAATTTCACGAAAATCAGACAGATACATCCTGAGTTATGGCCCCTGATTTGACTAGAAAAAGGCTTATCCGGACAACTTCTCTTACAGTTACTGTCCGATTCGCTTCATACTTGGCACAAATATGCATTAGTACCTTTAGATGTTAAAACGCAATTTGCACTAAAATTGGACCGATATTTTCTGAGTTATGGCCCCCTGATTTGACCAAAAATGCTTGTCCGGACTAATCCTCCTACAGTAGCCGTGCGATTTGCTTCATATTTTGCACATGTGTGCATTAGGACCTTTAGATATGCAAGACGCAAATTTCAAGAAAATTGGATGGATATTTTTTGAGTTATGGCCCCTGTTTGACCCAGAAATGCTTGTCCGGACAACTCCTCCTACAATTCATGTCCGACTTGCTCCATTCTTTACACAACTGTCCATTAGGACCTGTAGATGTGCAAGCCACAAATTTTATGAAAATCGGACCAATTCTTTTGGAGTTAGGGTCCCTGATATGATCAAATTATATGAAAATCGGATTGACAAATTCTGAATTATGGCCCCTAATTCAATAAAAACGCTTTTCCGAACAAAGGTGGTGGCGGGGGAATTTTTTTATCACCTTCAGTGATAGATTTCTTGTTATGCATATGTTGTGATCGTAAAATGCGCAAAAATAATGTGATTTTTTTAGGAAGGCAACATTTAATGGCATAGTATTATATTTAATCACCTTTTCCCAATTTTTACAACTATCATTATTATCATCATTATTTATATTTTATGACAATACCAACGTAAAAAGCAAAGAAATTATGTGAAAAAAAATTAAGGGGGTGGGGGTGGACACGATACCCCTAGGTAACCTGTCCCAGGCCTGGGTAACGTGCCCCCCCCCCCTTTGAATTTTTCATTTTTAATCACAATGTGTATTTTCAATGCGTAATTTGTTTTATGAATATTTTAATAAATATTTTATAAATTTCAATATCAGACCAAACACGTCCTGCATCTTCGGTTGTAATTAGTGACAACGAAAATTAACGAGAGATACCCTCGTCAATTTCCGGGCGTTATTCGTGGTAATGGAAATTGCGAGGTATACCATTGTCCATATCATTTGTTATTGGTGACGCCCGAATTTGTATGATGCCGCGACCATGGCGCAGTTGGTAGCGCAGCTGCCTCTTATTCGAGAGGTCCCGGGTTCGATACCTGGCTCCGGTAAATACCCTTACTGACACAAATGTCACCCATCAATGGTTTGATACCGTGAACCTATGTGGGGGAGCAGCTGGAGGCTCGGTAAGGGTGTTGTGAAAGAACTGGTATGAGAATAGATAGGAATCAATGTTTATGTGCTCCAGCCGCCGCGATATGACATTAGTGGTTGAAAACGGCAATAAACTAAAACAAATTTGCATGAAGTGTTTTGTAGAGGATGATTTGTTGTAATCCTTAATTTAAGATTCATTGCAAGAGGTTGTCCTGTGGAAGTATCGAACTCCTTATCTCTGTGTACATAAATTATAATAACGGTATACTGTAATATGGATCGTTTTCATCAAAAGTCTATCTAATCTAACTTCCACTTCAAACTATCTGGCTGTGTGAGACGTATACACTAGTTTTGACAACCCTAAATTGGATTTTTTTTGAAAAAAAAATATAGAGAAAACTAATATACCAAGAACTAAAGGCCCTGCCACATACCATTTCACGTCCATATAGCGTCCACATCACGTGCTACTGTCGTGAAGTGGACGCGGAAGGGTGTGTGTGACCAGGCCTTAATGTCTACATTTATATTTTTTAAATTTAATTTGAGTTTTGTGAACTTTGTGTTATCACTTTTGTCGGATGCATTTCCTTTCTATATAAGTCATCGTACTACTCAAAACCTTTAACTTGCCACTTTGATTTGCATTATTCACGTTGGTTCATCACATGACACAGACTTTAAGAAAATTATCTATATTTTTGTTGAAACTTGACCAATCTGAATTCGACTTGAAGCAGAGAAGGTGGGAAAATGCCAGAAGTAGGCAGGACGTGATGGTTATGTGGAAAAGCAACCGATGAAATAGTTATTCAAGATCAATGATTATTATAATTTTGGTTGATCTTCCATAATGTATTATCAGCTGATTTGTCAAGAATCCACCACGCTCATCTAATGCATGACGTCTGTCGACCTTCTCTGCTTCAAATCGAACTGAAATCGGTCCCGTATTAACAAAATTATTGAAGGTTTTCTGAAATGTTGTATCACGTGATTATCCATCATATTATTGGTTAAGTTTTTTCTGATATGAACGACCAATTTAGAAATGTTATTTTTCACGCCAAATTTTGATGATGAAGAATAAATTGAACTCTTAACAGACAAGTTCCGGCATTATCTGACACCACACAAACATCAATTTCGTGCTTTTCAACGAAAATCCCGTAACCCGTAACTGTAGCTGGAGACAAGCTGCAGTTACGATGGTTTTGTTGAAAAAGTGACGAAATCCTGACCAAAATGTAAATTTCTGACATTACTCAGTGATTAACTTATCTTTACTTACCCACCAACAGAGAAAATAAACATAATTTTCGAAAGAAAAAAAACTAACTCAAGCCAATGTGACCCGCAAATAAATATCGCATCACCTCCTGTGGGGATTCTATCCTGGGACCTCTCACACCCTAAGCGAACACTCTACCACGTCGCTAGCTCGTATAACAAGATAGTATAAGTGCCCCTTATACTATGTACACCCGGCTACACCGATAATGTCAATATAAGAACCGAATGTCGTCAAAATACGCCACCCTACAATGTTAAATAGACATATCGCTGCTTTTCATTAAAAATCCTCGTAACTGCAGCTTGTTTTAAGCTGCAGTTACCATGTTTTCTTTGAAAATCGACCATATTTTGAAACGTTTCAATTCAAATAATAACCGAGGAGGATATAGAGATTAACTTACTGAAGATATGTAATATGAAAATTATTTCACGAGAATTGGGTGTGATGAGGTTGAAAAAACGAGTCTGCTAGGACGAGTTTTTAACCGCACCATACCCCATTCGAGTGAAATAATTTTCATATTACATATCTTCAGTTAGTTAATCTTTTTATTAAATACCTATTCAACGAATTTAACCCTCAATTTGGGACAAAAACCGTTTTATTCCAATCGAAGCAAGCAAAGAATGAAGCATCTATCTGGACTTTAAATCATGAAAATCGACTCTAATGACAGAACAAAAAGCGAACTGAATAAAATTCAACCTTTCTAGTTTATTTTTTTTAAAATTCCAGTCTAAGGTAAAAAAGAAAACAACAACAACAAGGTCAACAACTGGAATGACAGATTCATGAAATAAACAGAATTTTCAGCGGAAAACCATTGATTTGGCGTATTAAGGGGATGGTTTTGTAACAATCTTAAATCAAATTCTGTGATGTGTCGTTCGGTTGCCTCGAGCGAACGTAGAAATAACTGTCTGTTCGGGTGATTTGAATATGTCACAGGACGAATTTCGTCATTTCCTTTAATTTCCCTTCAACACCTTGGACAGCGCTGGATAGATCTTCGCTTCCGTGATTTAGAAGTAAAATAAGAACCAAAACAAAGAATATATATATGTATTTCTTTTTTGCAGGTAGATCTAATTTTGTGTTGTTTTTTATTTACTCTTCTCGTATTGTGTGTGTGTGTGTGTGGGGGGGGGGGGGGGGTAGAGTCGGATACGTATATACATATAGTTATAGTATTTCTTAAGAATTTGAACCGTCAATTTCAACATTTAAGCTCATGAAATAGACTCTTAATAATGCCACTAGGTTGCAAAAAAAGAAGATCCTAAATTACGGCAGGAGTGAAATTTGTAGTGAAATATTTCACTGCAACAGTGAAAATATCAAAATTTATTTCATTGTGAAATTACAGGATTTCACTGCTAGGAATGTAATAAATAGATAATATTTTCCGTCATTATTTCTTTGAAAACGGTTGACAAATTGTCTGACATAGTTACAATAATCGTTGTCATTACGTCTCGATATATATATATTTTGTCAAAAACGAAGTGGCGTGTTAGAAGTGTTGAATAGTATAAAATTAACACTTTACCAGACGGCAAAACTTTGGACTGCACCAATTTGAAAGGTGTTGCAGACGACAATTTCAAATTGATTAAATTTTGAAACTATTTGCATCTTGGGTTAGAAAACATTGTGGGAAATGAAAAAATTGCTTATCACAAGCAATTTCTTCATTTTTCACAATGTTTCCCAAAGCATTTTCTTGTGGGGCAGTCAAAAGGCGTCACTGTGCAGTAATGTCTTACAATGGTGGATCCAGATTTTTTTCCAGGGGGGGGTCAAATCTAAAATGATGGCTTTTATTAAGAAGTTATATATTCAAAATTCAATTTTCAGCCAATTCCAGGGGGTCATGACCCCTTGACCCCACCCCTAGATCCGCCTTTGGGTTAAACATGTTTTTTTGTCTCTTCTCTATCGCTGTTTTGTCTTGTTTCTTTGCTAAAGTTGTCCATCATCTTCTCTTTCAAGTATTTAGAAGTATGAGAATGACGAGAAGGCTTGGCCATGCAACTGTAGACAAATAAAGAATATATTTGAGTTGGGATTTAGAAGGTTAATTTAAGGTAGTCTATCCCTAATGAGAATCACGCGACGTCGTATCCTTTCGAGCGATGGCGTCAACATTCGTTACGTATCTGAAACTTTTCTTGCGAGGTCGTAAACATTCGTCGGTTGAACGCTCCACTGACGAATTTTTACGACGTCGGCCGAATAGTTCAGAAGTCACGTGAACCTCATTAGGGGTGAATTACCATAAATATTTCGAAACCAAAATGGGTCCAGATCATCCTGTGCATGAACGAAGTTTGATCAAGATCTATATTAATCTATCTCCTATTTTATCATACTTGTAAAAGACCGACAAACATGGACCTTAAACAGGCTGATCTGGATCCAGTTTGATCTCAGATGTCAAAGGGAACCTTTTTACAGATCCTGGCTGAAATAAAATCGTTGAACACGGCGTAAGCCCCTTTCATTTTTGTCCGTTATTTCAATCTTTTAAAAGCAATAGTTTTTTGCTAAAGATAAACCGGATTTGCTGTTATGTTTTGATAAACCGGCGGTGTTCTTATAAAATCTCGTAACTACGGCTTGATTAAAGCCGTAGTTAAAGCCGTAGTTACGAGATTTTATGATAACACCGACGAAATTCTATTTGTTTGTCCGAAATTACGTCACTTTTAACTTGATAAAATTGATCCATATTCCTCACCACTGAGCCTGGATTAATAGAAAGGTTAACCCTTCCTAAAACAAGACCTTGGCTTGACTTTCCTAAAATACACTGCTTGAAAAAAAATTGTGACAAAAGCATATAATGTAGTATTCAGCATTTTTTCCATTTCCCTACTTTTTACACCAATTTTTAAATATATGCAATTTTAAGCAATACCCAATTAGACCTCTGAAGCAGCTTTTAAACAGGGCGAAGCCATTTTTTGCCGTCTGGGAAACTGTTGATCTATTACCACACAGTGACGTTTTTAGATACCCAACAAGATCAAGTCTTTGGAAAATATCCCGAAAAATGGAAAAATTATTACAAATAATTTCTTTCATTTCTCGCACTTTTTTTCTACCCCCCAAAAATCCGAAAAAATCTTTCAAGCGAATTTGTCGCCTTGAACATATTTGAGAATGTAACAGTCAATTTTATTTTTTTTTCTGGGAAACAGTACTACAGATAAGCGGGCGTAGACACATTTTTACTTTGTTATTTGAATTTCAAATCCTTTGTTGTGGAACTCACTTGAATCGTCTCAATGAGACGATTCCAATGAGTATCCACCACATAGGATTAGATGAATGACAGGAGAAATATTACATTTTGAAAGCCCATCGCCTCTTCTTGTTCAGATCTCTTGGAAAAATGTTAATCCATTAAAAGTCGACAAAAGTTTGGACTATTCTAATTTGAATGGTGTTGCATACAACAAATCCAAGTTGATGAAATTTGATAAAAATTGAAGAAATTGCTTGTGACAAGCAATTTAGTCATTTCCCACAGTGTTTTCTACACAAAAATGACCGATAAATCACTCAATTTGAATCGTCGACTACAACTTGTTTGAAATTGCACCAACCCAAAATGTTGTCGTTTGTTATCGATTTGGTTAAATTACTTACAAGCACACGCCAGTTATGATTGGTAGGCATTCTCCTCTCGTTTCCCCTATACTACAACTGTCAAGACACATGCCTAGAAACAGTAATGGGTTAAATAACTTTCAAGCATACGCCAGTTATGATTGGTAGGCATTCTCCTCTCGTTTCCCCTATACTTCAACCGTCAAGACACAGGCCTAGAAACAGTAATGGGTTAAATAACTTACAAGCATACGCCAGTTATGATTGGTAGACATTCTCCTATCGTTTCTCCTATACTACAACTGTCAAGACACATGTCTAGAAACAGTAATGGGTTAAATAACTTACAGGCATACGCCAGTTACGATTGGTAGGCATTCTCCTCTCGTTTCCCCTATACTACAACTGTCAAGACACATGCCTAGAGACGGTAATGGGTTAAATAACTTACAAGCACACACCACTTATGATTGGTAGGCATTCTCCCCTCGTTTCCCCTATACTACAACTGTCAAGACACAGGCCTAGAAACAGTAATGGGTTAAATAACTTACAAGCATATGCCAGTTATGATTGGTAGGCATTCTCCTCTCGTTTCCCCTATACTACAACTGTCAAGACACAGGCCTAGAAACGGTAATGGGTAAAATAACTTACAAGCATACGCCAGTTAAGATCGGTAGGCATTCTCCTCTCGTTTCCCCTATACTACAACTGTCAAAACACATGCCTAGGAACATTAATGGGTTAAATAACTTACAAGCATACGCCAGTTATGATTGGTAGGCGTTCTCCTCTCGTTTCCCCTATACTACAACTGTCAAGACACATGTCTAGAAACAGTAATGGGTTAAATAACTTACAAGCATACGCCAGTTATGATTGGTAGGCATTCTCCTCTCGTTTCCCCTATACTACAACTGTTAAGACACATGCCTAGAAACGGTAATGGGTTCAGTAACTTACAAGCATACGCCAGTTATGATTGGTATGCATTCTCTTCTCGTTTCCCCTATACTACAACTGTCAAAACACATGCCTAGAAACGGTACTGGGTTAAATAATTTACAAGCATACACCATTTTTGATTGGTAGGCATTCTCCTCTCGTTTCCCCTATACTACAACTGTCAAGACACATGCCTAGAAACATTAATGGGTGAAATAACTTACAAGCATACGCCAGTTAAGATTGGTAGGCATTCTCCTCTCGTTTCTCCTATACTACAACTGTCAAGACACATGCCTAGAAACGGTAATGGGTTAAATAACTTACAGGCATACACCAGTTATGATTGGTAGGTGTTCTCCTCTCGTTTCCCCTATACTTCAACTGTCAAGACACATGCTTAGAAACGGTAATGGGTTAAATAACTTACAAGCATACACCAGTTATGATTGGTAGGCATTCTCCTCTCGTTTCTCCTATACTACAACTGTCAAGACACATGCCTAGAAACAGTAATGGGTTAAATAACTTACAAGAATACGCCAGTTATGATTGGTAGGCATTCTCCTCTCGTTTCCCCTATATTACAACTACCGAGACACAGGCCTAGAAACGGTAATGGGTTAAATAACTTACAAGCATACACCAGTTATGATTGGTAGGCATTCTCCTCTCGTTTCCCCTATACTACAACTGTCAAGACACAGGCCTAGAAACGGTAATGGGTTAAATAACTTACAAGCATACACCAGTTATGATTGGTAGGCATTCTCCTCTCGTTTCTCCTATACTACAACTGTCAAGACACATGCCTAGAAACAGTAATGGGTTAAATAACTTACAAGCATACGCAAGTTATGATTGGTAGGCATTCTCCTCTCGTTTCTCCTATACTACAACTGTCAAGACACATGCCTAGAAACGGTAATGGGTTAAATAATTTACAAGCATACACCAGTTATGA
The DNA here is from genome assembly GCA_963680895.1 of Fragum sueziense. NCBI lineage: Eukaryota > Metazoa > Mollusca > Bivalvia > Cardiida > Cardiidae > Fragum > Fragum sueziense. The sequence continues at coordinate 6,091,769 of OY804610.1, forward strand.
TTGGTAGGCATTCTCCTCTCGTTTCCCCTATACTACAACTGTCAAGACACATGCCTAGAAACAATAATGGGTTAAATAACTTATTAGAATACGCCAGTTATGATTGGTAGGCATTCTCCTCTCGTTTCTCCTATACTACAACTGTCAAGACACATGCCTAGAAACGGTAATGGGTTAAATAACTTACAAGCATACACCAGTTGTGATTGGTAGGTATTCTCCTCTCGTTTCTCCTATACTACAACTGTCAAGACACGTGCCTAGAAACAGTACTGGGTTAAATAATTTACAAGCATACACCAGTTGTGATTGGTAGGTATTCTCCTCTCGTTTCTCCTATACTTCAACTGTCAAGACACGTGCCTAGAAACAGTACTGGGTTAAATAATTTAGAAGCATACGCCAGTTAAGATTGGTAGGCATTCTCCTCTCGTTTCCCCTATACTACAACTGTAAAGACATGCCTAGAAACGGTAATGGGTTAAATAATTTACAAGCATACACCAGTTATGATTGGTAGGTGTTCTCCTCTCGTTTCCCCTATACTTCAACTGTCAAGACACATGCCTAGAAACGGTAATGGGTTAAATAATTTACAAGCATACGCCAGTTACGATTGGTAGGCATTCTCCTCTCGTTTCTCCTATACTACAACTGTCAAGACACATGCCTAGAATCAGTAATGGGTTAAATAACTTACAAGCATACACGAGTTATCATTCTTCTCTCGTTTCCCCTATACTACAACTGTCAAGACACAGGCCTAGAAACGGTAATGGGTTAAATAACTTACAAACATACACCAGTTATGATTGGTAGGCGTTCTCCTCTCGTTTCCCCTATACTACAACTGTCAAGACACATGTCTAGAATCAGTAATGGGTTAAGTAACTTACAAGCATACACCAGTTAAGATTGGTAGGCATTCTCCTCTCGTTTCCCCTATACTACAACTGTCAAGACACATGCCTAGAAACGGTAATGGGTTAAATAACTTACAAGCATACGCCAGTTATGATTGGTAGGTATTCTCCTCTCGTTTCCCCTATACTACAACTTCCGAGACACATGCCTAGAAACGGTGGCCAACAGCGCATTGCTGTGTTCCGGTCAAAGCTAGACATACACAATAAACGACCAATTGGTGTCCGTTGTACATCATTTAACCTGTGAATAAATGGTGTCAATTTGTCACCTTAGAAGGGGTGGCAAGCGGGATAGACCTGCGGTTCGCAAGTAACGTAAAAACCACTATTTGTTGTCTGTAGGACATCATTTAACCTGTGAATAAATTGCATAAATTATTCATCTTAGAAGGGGTGGCAAGCGGGATAGACCTGCGGTTCGGGTCAAAACTAGACAATTAACGCTTATAACCACTAGTTGCTGTCTATAGTGCATCATTTAACCTGTGAATAAATTGCATAAATTTGTCACCTTAGAAGGGGTGACAAGCGGGATAGACCTGCGGTTCGGGTCAAAACTAGACAATTAAGGTTTACGAACTGAAAATGAAAACACCACTTTCTAGCCATACGAAATACATCAAATTACACACACTTGTAAATACATTTCACGTAAGTTGATTCACCGTGCCGGATTTCAAGATTATGCTTCAAGCAGAAAATAATTTACAAATATTATTTTACTCTATATTCATATGCAAGGGAGGTAATTTTGAACATTTTTGTCAAAAATATCCATAAGTATGCATTAATTCAAAATTCTAAACCATACAAAATGCTTATGTTTGTATTTGGAATGGAAATGTAACACAGTTTAGGAATTACTGGCACTTTTCAAATCTCGCCTCTGGCTCTGCATTTTATTCTCAGTTCGTAAACCTTAATGCTTATAACCACTAGTTGCTGTCTGTAGTGCATCATTAAACCTGTGAATAAATGGTGTAAATTTATCATCTGAGAAGGGGTGTGCAAAACGGAACAGACCTGTGGTTCCGGTCAAAAGAGCACACAAGCATAAAACCACAAACTTCTGTCTGTAGTCTATCATTTAACCTATTAATAAATGGTATAATTTAGTCATCTTAGAAGGGATGTCAAGCAGGGCAGACCTTTGATTCCAGTCAAAAATAGACAAACGCTTACCCCGCCGCCCCCCCCCCTTATTGCTGTCCGTAGTACATCATTTAACCTGTGAATAAATGGTGTATTTTTTTTTTTCATCTAAGAAGGGGTGTGCAAAACGGAATAGACCGGTGGTTCCGATCAAAAGTGGACACACGCTTAATATCACCAATTGTTGTCTGTAGTTCATCATTTAACCTATTAATAAATGGCATAAATTTGTCATCTTAGAAGGGGTGTGACAATTGTCAACTTTTCGACTTTTCAAATAATTTATACCTAGAAATGTAGAAAAGTTGAAGTTTCGCTCCTGAAAGTTGTCAAATGTTTGAGTGGATAACTCTAACATTTCTACCTTTTAAGCTACTATGACCATATCGCGGCGGCTTTAGCACTTTGCCAATGAAACCTTGCATTTCGCCCATCAGTACTATCACGATTTCCAAACCGGAGCCGCGTTCTTTAGAGCGAGATTTCTTAAGATTTCTTAAGATGTCTTGGATAAGGCATTTTTAAGACCGATACTTTGACCGAGCTGTTCCGAATGCTCCATTTTTATACAAATGACGTCATCATGATGTCATTTGTATAAAGTATGGAGCATTCGGAACACCGCGGTTTATGAATTATGGAGTGTTCGGAACAACTCGATCAAGCCTCTTTTATATTGTTTCTACAGAGTTGACCGAGGGGTTCCGCATGAAGTATAGGGTAATGGCGCCTCCCATTGAACGTCTTGAAATATTGCTCTAAAGAACGCTTTATCCAAAAACATCTTAAGAAATCTCAAGATATCTCAAGAAATCTCGGTCTATAGATCTCAAGCTGATCTCTCACATAGATGATTCTCACGCAATTGTCAGAGACCAATAACCTTTGCCAAATGTCAGAACGTATATCGGCGGATCCTGGGTTCGAACTCGGGACACCTGAGTTGACATGCTCCCACGACTGTTACTGCAGGTCATAAAGAATCCATCATCAAAAACAATATGGATCTGGATCAGACTGTATACATAAACCGACTGATCTTGACTTATGGTGGCTCAAATGTCTTATGATAAGAGACCTTTTCCCAGATCGCGGCTCATAGGAACTGAAGGATTGGGTACTTGAAATAACAAGTATCTTATGTATCTTTTAACCCTTTCCCAAATGGCAAAATTTCAGCGTGATCCCATTTAAAGGATGCTGCAGACGACAAAATAGATGATGATGAACATATAATTTGTGTAGATTATAGCAGAGAAAACATAGATGCAGGAGGAAAAAATGTCGGTCATCAGTATTTTCTTCTTTTGTCTTAATATTTTCTTAAGCCTTTTCTATTAGGGACGTCAAAAAACAGGCCTTGTTTTGGAAAGCGTTTATGCCCTTATGTATCTTTTAAGTCCCTTGAAAATTGATACATGTATATAGCACAAAAGGTTTTTGCTGGCTTTGTTTTAAGAAAATCCAAATCTACATGTTGTCGGTGGGAAGTCAAAACCTCGTAACTCCAGCTTATTCAAGCTGTAGTTTCGAGGTTTTGACTCCCCACCAACGATGTATTTTGTGCCATTTTATCTGATAAGCCACATTTTGGGGGAAACTCTCGAGCTTAATTATCCATAATTCCTTTCTTTAAAATGTTTTCTTTTTTCCTGTTTCATCATAAAAACGAAACAAAATCTGAGGAATTGTTGATTTATAAAGATTTCTTGACCAGCCTGGGCTGCGGCAATATAGCGCAGTTGGTAGCGCGTCTGCTGCTCACTCGAGAGGTCCCCGGTTTGATACCCGGCCGCGGCAAATACCCTTTCTGACTAAAACGTCACCGATTAATTGTTTGATATCTTGAACCTATGTGGGGGAACAGCTGAAGGCTCGGTTAGGGTGTTGTGGTAATATTTGTATGAGAAACAACAGGAATCCATTGTTAGGTGCTCCAGGCGCCGCCATATGACCATAGCAGTTGAAGACGGCGTAAAATCCCAATTAACAAAACCTAGAACAGCCAGCCCGGAAGGTCCAGTTGCGTTACATTAATCAGTCTTTTGCAAAACAAGCCGATGCACCTACTGCAAAAGTCCCACAAACGGGATTTTTTTCGTTATCAACAGTTTCTGCTTTTTTATCAATGTCAAAGGCTGTTCGGTCATAACAGGTCTTGTTTTGGAAATAAATTAAAAGCTGGTGCGGCCTTATCCCTTTCCCAAACAAGACATGGTTTTGCACCCATTCTCATTTTTTGGGCCGAAAACGTGTCACAAGCATTCTAACCATTTAGACTAGGAGAAGTTTTCTGTACGAGGCCTAAAAATGGTTCCAGGGAGGACAACTTGTTACAAGCAAGAGACAATGCTTAAACGATGTAGCAATGTCCCCTTAATTACTTAAGCCCTGTCTCTCTGTCCGCATCAATGGTGAAGTAGGTCTAAATAGGTCAAAGGTCAACTAGGTGCAAAAAATAAATGGTATATGGTGTATAATTAAACAATCCGCTATAACTCAATTAGTTTTGGGTTAAGAATAACATATTTGGTATCAAAATGAAGCTTAGACATTGTTCTTTATTTTGAAGTATCAATATGCAAATTAGCTGATTTGCATATGCATGATTCTGAAGATTTAATTGGAAATTTTGATCATTTTTTGGTCATTTTTTCAGAGTGAAGTTCGAACGAAAGCTATAGCCCAGTAAGTTGGTGGTGTACGTTCACAAATTTGGTATCAAAGTAAAGCCTAGACATCTATCCTCAAGTTAAGTTATGCAAAAAAGCTTAATTGGATATGCGCATATTTTTATTATTTTTAATTAATTGATGAAAATGTCACCCATTAGTGAAAATTTGATACATTCAGAGCTTTGCAGCTTACTGGAAGGATATAATCACATTGCATATGTAAAACGTCCTGTCCAAAACAGAAGTTAGCATTTTTAGGTCTTTTTTTACAGAATCAGATTGAATTACAGTATACTAGTTGTAGAGTGTTTGGTTTCCATGGAAACATATATTGTAAAAGTAGTTTTGGGGTAAAACGGGAGAAACAGCTATCAGTCACTAAGTCCTTGGTGTAGACAAACAATCAATGTTTTTAAATGAAGACAAGATATCCATTTTTGTTTTTCAGAATAAGTATGCAATTAAGCCTGTGGAGGCTTATTTGCATATTCATAACTTTAAAGAATTTATTGGAACAATTGATGGAATTATAGTCAATTTTTGCATGTACATCAGAAAAAATCAGACATACCTCAAATTGTTCTTAGTATAGATTAACAATTTTAGTTTCAAATTGAAGCTTTTAAGCATTCGTCTTTATTTTTCGGACAGTTATGCAAATTAAATAATTTGCATATGCATACTTTTGTATATTTAATTGGAAATTCTTGTGAAATTTTTACAGTTTTTGTTAAGAATTTTGCAGGAAAAGGGATATTCCTTTATTAGTTGATGGTGTTCTCTTACAATTTTGGTGTCAAAATAAAACCTAGGACTCCTTTCTTAATTCCAGTTTTGCAAAATAGCTTATTTACATTCCAACATTTGTTTATTCTATTTTAAATCATGATGAAAATATCACAAATTTATGAATATTTGGTACTTGCTTTTTAACATACATAGAAGAAACTAAAACATATTGTATAATTATGCACTACTGCCTGTCCCAAACAGAATTAAGCATTTTGACGTCTTTTTACGAAGGAAAATTGAAATACAGTATGCAAGAGGCTGTTGTTTCTAGAGAAACATATCTTTTAAAACGTGGTAGAGGTTTTATGGGAACAGCTAAAACTCACAGTTTACAAGATCAACTGACTAACAACTACTGTATCAAAATGAAGCAGACTCATATCTTAATCATTTGGGAATATTTTTTCAAATTATCTAAATCATAGATTTTTACTAGGAAACTGGGGCCGTTTATTGGCCCCTTCCCCCAAGAGAATTTTTCCCGTGCAGTTGTTTTTCCCGTAAAAATCATTTTCCCCCAATTAAACAATGTTGCGGTCCTTGTAAAACGGTCTTAATTTTGCTTGAAATTTGTATTCTTGCCGTTAAAAGATTATTTTCAGATCTGTATATGTTTATGAATCCATACATTGAAGTTTAGCACTTTTTTATCAAAACATCCAATTATAAATTTCCCATAGAGCTGTATTTTTCCTAAACCAAGGGTTCCAGGCCATTTTCTCCTTACCTTAGAAATAATACCTGCAAATTGCATTAGCTAACCTGTATTTGGGAAAGAATGATTAACATAAAATTATATGTTTGCAACGAAAAATGTTGACGAAATGGTCATTGTTGTGAACCAGAGTGTAATTACGATTTCTAGTCTAATTCTGCTTAATAGGTTGAAGAGCAATTACATGCAGTTTATGGGTGGACGTCCTCTCCTTCTTACCAAATTTTGGATGAAGGAATACCAAGATTGCAGATAGGGTTAAGAAGACGAAAGAGGTTAAAAGAACGCTACTGCGGAGAGCTGGTTAGGGTTACCAAGGCGTTGACTTCTATAGATCGGGTATCAATAATTGGCAAACTAGATGGAAATGTAACATTGTGGAGTTGAAAGAACTAAACAAACAGTGATTGCGTAATCTACTGATTTCCATCAAAGAATAAAAAGGAAATCATAGCAATCATAATCATGATGGTTAAGTAATTGTAACGAGATGATTTGCACAAGCAAATAACATGTCTTTATAAGTTTAGATTTTGTTTATAAACATCAGTTTATCTTGCGACCATTTTACGTGTTATACATTTAAAGTGACATTTCAGAATTATTTTTACATAAATTTTACTTTTATTCTATCTGAAAGTGCACCCTTTCTTATGAAAATTGTGAAAATTTTAAGCCAAAATATTGAACAGTTAACGAGAAATATATATTTTTGTGCTAAGATTTAACAAATTGTTGTGGACAACAGTTCAGATTTACATAGAATTCGTCAATTCTGTCTCAACTTTAAAGGCGTATTATTCGCTTACAAATAGCAACTTCAAAAAACTGATAGAATTTCTACGCATTAGAAAAAACAATCTTTGCATCAAGACATACTTTTAAAAAATGAAATAAATATGAAATGTCACTTTAACTGAGAACTTGTGCAATTCATAGTATTCATTAAACAGAATTGGTTTGCTGGTAGCAGAATAAAAAGATCTGCAAAAATATTTCAAACAAGAGCTGTCACTGTAAGATTACAATGCCCCCGACACCGCTTTGATCGTCATAAGGTCAAGGTCATCCAGGGATCAAGGTCACCAAAGTATGTGCCTACAGAAAGGTAATGTACCAAGGAATGTTGTGGTAAAGTATGAAGCGAATATGTTAAGTAATAAGGAAGTTATGGCCAATGTTAAAGTTTTTGGACAGAATGACGGACAGACGGACGGACAGACAGACGGACAGACAGACGGACAGACGGACGGACGGACGGACAAGTCAAATTTATGATGCCTCCCTATCGGGGGCATAACAATAAGGTCATAATTATCATCTTACCCAATTCCCCCCCCCCCCCCATCTACTACCATTTGCAATACACAAAATATTTTTGGATAGATATATTTTGACCTTATACTTTTCCTACACATTCCTTATATTCCCTTAAGTACTATACAGGCCATAGTTTGGATATCTTACAGCTAGCCCCCTACTGAAACCTATAAAACCTTTGAAAAACTTCAATATCAGAGCAAAATTTTAAAACCTTTACTTTCTTGCCAGAAAACATTTTCAACCGCAAAATAGCCTGTAATTTTTACCCAAAACCTGTATATTTGCTCTGGCTGGTTGTCTTGCAAGCTTAAAGCAAGCGATGGCTTTCGTTCTGCATTATCCCTCTTTATGCAGAGTTTAACAATGGAAATATCACCAGATGCCACCAAATCGTACCCAAATTTTCAAAATTTTGTCGGTAAGATCCCGTATACCCCCTTACGAAACAAGTGCGTAAATTGACTTTGACTGTATATTTTCTACGAAAATGGCCACTATTCACTCTTATGTTTTTCATATTTTTTACTAAAAGGTCCTTATTTACTTAAATGTGAGCCTTAATGAAAACCTTTATTTCTATCTTAGTATACTAGGAGGCCTGCTACAGACTATTAGTTAAAGTCTCAAGGGAACAGACCAAAACACCAAGAATCTATTTTATTTCTATTTTCTTAATATGTTTTGCTACATTTCAATATAGGTACACGTATACAAGTGACATATACAGGATTGATTACAACGATAATTATTACTAAATGAATATTTTAACATAGTAATAAGTTAAATATTGTCCTTAGATTTGTAAGGTATATTGTTATGGGGTTAGCTAAAACAATCACAGGTCCAAATATTTCCGCTATTTATATACCAACAGTTCAGCTGTGGATCAACGTGGTAATTTTAGACTTAGTATTTGGGATTGTGAAGAAGGCCGTAGGAACAGGGGGGGGGGGGGGTCTATGCATGGCTAAGCCCCCCTCCCTCAAGTTGTCCAAAAATGCCGAAATTTCCTTATTTTTCACTGATAATTTAGGGAAAAACCAATTTAGCCCCCAGTTTTCAGACACGGGAGCTTCAGCTACCCTAATATAAAATTGCTTCATACTGGCCTGTGAAGGATGGATAAAATACACATAATGTCACATGTACTGGGTGATTTGCATAATAAGAGATACACGCAGAACCCGAAGAGTTCGATTTCTTTGACAGGTGTTATTATCAGAATTACAATGATGGCAGTTAACCTTCTGTTTACAGAAATACATTACATGTATACCATTTATGTACGAAATGTATTGAAACATAAATACATCTTTAAATGCACCCATGCAGGGTTGTCAGACGTACAAACATGTAAATATATTAAAGAAATGTCGTATGGAATGGTCAACCTAGATGCACATGTAGCTAGATAATTTCTGTTCAAGGAAATTTCAAATGAAGTTCGTAAAGTCCTTCTAAACCATGTCTGTATATAATCAATTTACCCGCGCCTTATATTTATAGTAATATCTATGTGAACCTGAACCTTGATAGATAGTTAAAAAACTTTGTTCCAGCACTAAATTCCCCTCCTTTTGGATCTAGAATAATACAATGCAACACACAGAAATACAAATTGCCATTCCCCATGTTGATCTGATTCCTGAAAAGTCTAGCATGGACCCCATGAATGTCTTATAGTGACTGTAAGATATTGAGAGGAGTATTCTCAGATGTCTTTTATGCTATTTTTATTTTGATTTTTGCTTTATCAAATTGCACTTTTGTGTATACTAGATAAGTATTTGTTTAAAGAGTCGTGGTTTTGACATTGTGATGTTGATATTGAGCTCACATGCTGTTTTATTTAATTGTCATTTTCGCTCATAAAATCTGATTAATTTTCAGGAATATGTACTCGGCTAAAACACGGTATTCGGAAACAAAGTGTCTCACCAGGTTAACCCACCCTTCTAGCTTTCTTGGCATAAAATAAGATTCCAATATCAAAAGTTCATTACTTGAATCATCAAAACTGATGTGTGAATAGCTGAAGCCATTAGTGAAAGAATTTAAACTTGTTTTGAAATACAAAATTGATCTGAATTTTTTTAATCAGATATTTGGCTGCATTTTTATTTGTGTAGTGTCCGTAACCCTTACAGTGCAATAAAAGTCCTGAGCTCATGTTAACACGAAACAGATTATTTCATTTAGGCTACCATATTGAGAGCTGTAATATTCAAGACTACTGAAGTTGTAATCTAAATGGATCCTTTCAAAAATCACCATTGTAACAGTTGGTTACGGACACTACATATTCAAGCTAGGGTCTACAAATGTCCCATTTTCTGAGACACAACTCTAAAATATGGGTACAATAGACTACCAAAATCTACCTTAGGAACTGTTTTATCAAATCAAAATAAAGTTGTTTGGAAACAATCAATTATAACTCATCACATGTACCTTGAATTCTAAAAATATTTTGGTGAGACAATATAACGCCAAAAATGGCTATTTTCTGAGTACATATTCAATCATTTCTCAATGATCATAAAATATTGACTCATGAAATTTTTTGGACATCAAAAACTAGTCTTGCCTCATACTAAGAGCATTTTGTTGATATATTTTAGGCTATATTTTTTTCAGAAAATCATATATAACTTTGAAAATACCTTTTTTCCCGAATACCGTGTTTTAGCCGACTACAAATTCATGCAAATATGATTTCAAAACAATAATTTCCTATAACATATCTTTAAATTTATCATAGAATAACATTCATGTGTAAGACGTATCGTTACATCAAAGTTTGAACTTTTTGTATTTTTTGAAAAATTTACCCCACCCACTTTTAGCTATAGCTACAGGCGTAAGCTAAAGACTAATTCTGTGAACAAATATATGTAAGCCAAGAACAGATTTCTATGCAATTTTTAAGCATAGTTTCACAAACACAAACATACATTTGGTATTTTCTAAACTTTTTTTTTCATTTTTGGACAAAACTTATTTTTGTGATTTTTGGCCATTTTTCGCTATATTTATGTATATTAACAAAAATACACTGTAAGAAAGTTGCATATTATTGTTGTAAGTAAAAGTGCAAATCATCAGCTTTATTTTGATACCAACATAATCGTTTTAGCTTTATAAATGAGTAAGTTATGGGACATTTTAGGAGGCATGTATGACAAATGCACCGAATGACCTTTGACCTGAATAAAACCCCTTTCCGCCATCGATTCGTACAAAGAGACAGGGCTAGAATTGACCGCGATATATTATTGAATCATTCTATATATGTCTCCTGCTTGTAACAAATTGTCCTCCCTGATTTGATTTTTCAGATTTTCACTACCAGTCTAATTGGAGAGGGACATTGTTAGTGTAAAATATACTTGTTCTGCATGCCATATTTTTGTTTAACCATATATCTGATAAGTTCATATCAAACAACGGCGATCTAAACTTCCGTTTGATCTTAACCAGCGATTATATAACACGACCCCCCGCAAAAATCAGTGTCACAACCCAATTTTCCGAATTTCAAAGGGTTGGTAAATCTCTGTCCAGCAAGCAATATACGCAGAATATGTTTCATTCAACACGTGGTGTATAAGAATATGATAAAATTACCTGGAATCATAAAATAAATTTGCTGCTTTGAAAAAATGTCTTTTCTTGCTCTGTCACAACTAAGGCGAATTCTACGTGACTTTGTTTTTTGTATGTGCACTAAATTAACAACAGAAGCAAAATCATACCACTTACCGCTTTTTTACATCAATTATCCATATAGGTATTGCCCCAGAACATGTGTATCCAAATAATGGAAGTATTTACTTCATGGTCGCCTTTTGAAAAAGCTCCACCAAGTGTCGGACTTTTTCGCTTGAATATGTACGTGACAGCGATTTTTCATTTATGGTAAAGACCATGTCTAAATTTTTTTTAAATATATCAAAGCCTTTAGTATATACACACTATTGACACACAGTACGACAATATATTTTGAAACCACATTAAGTCATCCTGATTTAAAAGTAAGTTTTAATTTTACGTGACTGAATACAACGTGACACTGAAAAACAAAAGTGACCATAACTTTGTTTGACAACAACCTAATTATTATTCATGACTTGTACTTGTACTATGGAGTCAAGTTTAAGGTTTTTTCGAATCATTTTGAAATTCAGCGACAGTAATCCGAATACGAAGGAAGGTTTTGCTGGATTTACAGCCATGTACATTGTTGGTTCAATATCATAATCTCCTGAGAGGTGTGATATTTACAGCTTGCACCAAGACTCAAAAATAGTATTTCTCTCATACACTTGCGTGTTCTGAATGTTTATCCCTTTAAACAGGTCTTTACCTGCAATTAGGATCGTCACGTAATATTCACTGTTTCGTCAAGTTAAATTACACTCCCGCTTCTCAACTTTTCAGACATTGAAACAAAGTTCACTATACTTTCCATGAATTCCTTGACATATCTATAGAAAATAAGAATTTGGACAGCTTTAAAGAAAGAAATGAGACACAAGAAGCACCAGAGACGGGCAGTATACTCCTTCTAATAACGTATGTGCTTGTCATAAAACCACATTTCTATTAGCAGTGACCTTTGATAGAGCCAGTGGTCCACGCTACATGCAAAATTAAAATACATTAACCAAAATGCAGGTAGAAGATTCCTGAAGGATCTATATCTTAAGAATTCGAATAGTAATAGACAGTGAATATCACGATAGTAACGCGGGTAACAGACAAAATATCTTTATATTTATATATTGGTATCCATGCCTTTGTTTCTATTTAAAAACCGATAACCCGTACCTTTATGTAAGTTTTCATTGCATAGTGATAATTTGAAATATTATTGTAGTAAGAGGTGATATCGCACACTGAAATCCAAATGGCTTTATGCTTTAGGAGAAGATTGAATTTGATTTCTTTCTTAACTTCTATGTAAATATCAATGACCCACAATGTAGGGTTAATTTTCATTTCATGATGATAGTATGTATTTCAAATCAAACAAATATTTGTCTTTTTATTTTTAACTAATTGCACTTTCAAATAATACTACTCAATTAAAAAACAAAAAACAGGACTTGTTTCTAAAGCAGTTACTTTCACTGAATATTACGTGACAAAGGATCAAATTTCGTTAGGTCGACATATTTCCTTTATTTTTACCAAATACATGCTAATTTGTTTTGAGTTTGATAGAACATATATTGCTTAATGAAATAATTAGTCGTATAAACTAATTTGTTGCCATCATAAGTCACGAGAGGAATTAGAAGCAAGTGTTTTAAATATTGACTGTTTTTGAACATTAGTTCTAATAAATCCCATACTCGCGGTGCTTCTTGTTCTTACATGTCTCAAGTTTATGCAAGTCATTTGAATTTCTAATATACAGCTATATATCGCCTGTTGAATTACCAAAACATTACGTCCTTTGTAACTTACTTGAATGGTATTTTACCAGATTTGATATAAAGCAGTCGTGTCACGTAAAATTCAATGGTAGTTTTAGAGGTTCTTCAAATCATTGATGCAGGTAAAGACAGACACCTTTAAAAGAGTGGCCATTATTTATTTTCTAACGTATAGATGTTATACTATCACATTGTAATAAAAATAATGTAATTCTGTAAAGCCGGAATTTTGGAATTTTGCTGGTGGTTTTCGGTCGAGAAAATGAGAATGTGTGTTTGACGTCCTTAATAGAATAGGCTTGGGAAAATATTGAAACAAAAGAAGAAACTGCTGATAACCAGCAGTTTCTCCTTTTGTCTCAATATTTTCTATGCCATATTTTACACAAATTCTATCTTTAATAATTTCTATTTCGTCATTTGTTGCAGTTTTTGAAGTGGATCGCCCTAAAATTTTGCTGTTTGGGAAAGGGTTATTAAAGTAATAATGTCAATAAAGACGGGATAAGTGCAAAATATAGCACACCAAAAATAACAAAACTAATTGGTGGTGCAAGTGTCATCTTCGGCGCTGAATTGATTTGCCAGAATGTAGACATTTGATCTGGTTGAAAATCGAATCAGTTTGAAATGTTTTACGAGTTTGAGTTTATTGGGGTTTTACGCCGTTTTCAACTACCAGGGTCATATCGCGGCGGCTGGAGCACCTACACATGGCTTCCTGTTGTTTCTCAAACCAGTACTACCACAACACCCTTACCGAGCCCCCACCTGCTCGCCCACTTAGGTTAACGATTTCAAACCCATTGGTGGGTGACAATTTTGTCAGAAAGGGTATTAGCTGCGGCCGGGTATCGAACCCGGGACCTCTCGAATGAGGGTCAGATGCGCTACCAACTGCGCTAAGGCCGCGGCTGAAATGTTTTACGAAGTGAATGGAGTACTAGAAATCAATAAAGTTGAAAATATTGAGAAACCCATCTGTTCCACCAGCAATACACCAGCCTGGTCAGTTAGAAACGACATCTTGATATTTTGCAAGTTGATCAACCCAAATCGTATGTGTAATAAATTTGAGTTTATTGGGGTTTTACGCCGTTTTCAACTACCAGGGTCATATCGCGGCGGCTGGAGCACCTACCCATGGATTCCTGTTGTTTCTCAAACCAGTACTACCACAATACCCTAACCGAGCCTCCAGCTGCTCGCCCACTTAGGTTAACGATTTCAAACCCATTGGTGGGTGACAATTTTTGTCAGAAAGGGTATTAGCCGCGGCCGGTATCGAACCCTGGACCTCTCGAATGAGGATCAGATGCGCTACCAACTGCGCTAAGGCCGCGGCCGAATGTGTAATAAGGTACTCGCAATAGTTTGGTGTATTTTACTGGGAAACATACAAACGACAACGATTCCTACGAATATTTATACTATATCAACATTTTGTAAACGATAAATGCTTTAGCAGACGCTCATTGAATAAATTAACGACGTTACTAATCTTGATTACATAATGAATTTGTATATTTTACCTTTCTACCTGTAAAATATTATGTGGAATTTTGACGGTATGTCTATTCTATTCAGCATCGTTTGACATGCATAGACATTTACATAAATCTGAGGTATCTTAATATACATGAAACTGTTCATTACCACGTGAGCACATGAAACTATTCATTTCCCTTTTTTGCATTGTATAAACTGACTCTCCAGTAGCTAATTTGGATTTGTATATCCTAATATGCTCGACGCTTCATGCACCGTGCAATGAGTCGTAATAGCTCAATATTATTGCAAAGTTCTTGGATCATGCTTGAATTGTTTTTCATTAACAACTCCAACACACCGACTTTTTTAGCTTTCAAGAACAAAAGGTTTTGGCAAACATTGCAGAAATTTAAGGAATTAATCACTTTTCACAATGTTTTCTACCCACAAACCATTAAACCGTAATCTTATTCACTTTAGAATATTGTCTGCAACATATTTGTATCTTTGCCTGTCCAAAATTTTGCCTCCTGGTTAAGGGTTTGTGAAGATAATTCAGTTTTCGAATTTTATAATTTGGTTGTTTGTTGTTGTTGTTGTTGTTGTTGTTGTTGTTGTTTTTGTTGTTGAATCTATATGATACAACAGCCATAAATAAGTCACAAATCGATGGTTTTCAGCGAAAACCTTAAAACAAGCTGCAGTTACGGGGGTTTTGTGAAAAGCAACGGAATTCAACTTACCTTAAAATTTGATTAAATCAGCATCCAACAAAACTATGCCGCAAAATGATATCAGCATTAGGGCTTCTTTACTTATGAAGTTATGTACTTGTTGTACATATGACACATATGAACCCTTTCACATACAAGGCTTGTTTTTTGTATCCTTTGCATGTCTTCTAACTGTTTCCCAAACGACAAAATTTAAGGATGGTCTTATGTGAAAGCTGCAACAAACAACACAAGTAATGTTGATAAACATAAGAAATGGGTTATTAAGATGTGTTTGTGAAACACAAATGCCCCCGAAATGGCTATTTTTTCTATAATTATGACCTTAACTTATATTTGACCTTGACCTACATGAATGACCTTGACCCTTTAACCTAGTATCATTGAAATAAGGCTACTTACCAAATTTGATCTTTGTATGATGAATACTTTTGGAGGAAAGGCTAACGTTAAGTTGTCATGTTAAGTTGAAACGTTAAGTTTTCATGTAAGGGTTAATAAGGGTTAAAGGATGACATTGAGGAAGGTCAAATTGCATGGTACAAATAGATATTATTGTAAGAAGTATGAAAAATATGAACTTTGTATGTGAAACTCGTACTTTTGGATGAAAGGCCAATGTTAAGTTGTCACATAAAGTTGGCGCGTTAAGATGCACGTTAAGGGTGGATGAGGATTAAAAATTGAGGAAGGTCAAATTGCATGCAACCGATAGATATTATCGAAAGAATATTACATACCAAATTTTAACTTTGTATGTTGTTGTGTTCAGTTGGCGCGTTAAGTTGCATGTTCAGGGTGGATAAGGGTTAAACAATGAGATTGAGACGGGTCAAATTGCATGCAGCAGATAGATATTATTGAAAGAAGTTTACATACCAAATTCTAACTTTGTATGTGGAATACTTTAGGAGAAAAGGCCAACGTGAGGTTGCTGCGTTAAGTTGCCGCGTTAAGTTGCATGCTAAGGATTGATAAGGGTTAAACGGTGACCTTGAGGAAGGTCAAACTGCACGAAGCAGATAGATATCATTGAAAGAAGTTTACACACCAAATTTGAGCTTTGTATGTGGTATACTTTTGGAGAAAAGGCTAACGTTAAGTTGTTGCATTAAGCTGGCGCGTTAAGTTGCATGTTAAGGGTTGATAAGGGTTAAACGATGTCCTTGAGGAAGGTCAAATTTCATGAAGCAGATAGATATCATTGAAAGAAGTTTACATACCAAATTTGAGCTTTGTATGCATAATGGTTGTCGAGAAAATGACAATGTTAAGTTTCGGACTGACAGACAGACGGACGGACAGACAGACAGACAGACGGACAGACAGACAACAGTAAAACAATATGCCCCCGATCTTTCGATACGGGGGCATACAAATATTGCTCACAAAATCTTGAGGCAATAGGAGAAACTGCTGGTTACCAGCAATTTCTTCTTTTGTCTCAATATTTTCCTAAGCCCTTTCTATTAAACACGTCAAAACCAGGTGTTGTTTAGGAAAGGGATAATTAGAACAGAATGATGTTTGTCGTCAACGCGTTGTAAAACGCCACGTGTCATATTCCATTTCGAAGAAGACCATTGTTTGACGTCCCTATTAAAATGTTTATGGAAAATTGAGGAGAAAGAAAGAACTGTTAATCACCGGCATGTATTGTTGTCTTTTGCCTAAATATTTCAGCATCTTAAGCCGAATATTAGAGAATATCACGACGACCTTAACCAACTTGGAACAAATTGCAGCAATTTATTCAAGGCATTGATGAACAAGATGTTTGTAAATGCAGTTATGAATTGGGTCGAACGCCACGAACGTCGTATTAAACACGGAGGACGCTATTTTAAGGAGGAGTAGACTTTGACGTCAATGACGTCGTCTTTTGAGCGGCGTAAGAGACTGATGTGCTATATTTAATATATTGTATTTTTTGTAATATCACACGAAATTTTATGAAAATTTGTGTATGTATTCGGGGAATACTAATCTTTTGGCATGTAAAATGTTATAACAATAGGTTCATAAAATCGCTGAAAACAACATTTGCGACATTACTTTAGGTCATCCCTCGTATAGCAGAAATTAATAAACAACTGGCTTTGCTGTAGGAATGTTTTATTTCTGGTTAAAATGTGATTAAAAAACAATTATTTGTAATTTCAGCGTAAAAACGCCTGTAACATATTACATAAAAGCACCATTGTAACATAACGTAACATATGTTTATTTAGGTATATCGGCCACCGGCCCAAAATATTTACGACATATATATATATATATATATATATATATATATATATATATATATATATATATATATATATATATATATATATATATATATATATATATATATATATATATATATATATATATATATATATATATATATATATATATATATATATATATATATATATATATATATATATATATATATATATATATATATATATATATATATATATATATATATATATATATATATATATATATATATATATATATATATATATATATATATATATATATATGTAAGGCATGGTTTGTGGGTCATGTCTTTGTATCATGGGTTGTGGGATCTTTTTTTCCCGGGGGGCAGGGAGATAATAAGTGCTATATTTGGAAGTATTTCGAGATGTACAATGCATCTATCGACTTAATTTTACTTTATTTTTGTTTTTACAAAAAAAGTTATAGATATCATTGTGGGACATTACACTGTGGGTCAATGACCCACAATGCTATATACAATATTTATATTTTTGTATTGTGGGTCATATCCCACAACCCGTTCTAAAGAGAATATACAATATATAAAATATTTTTTTTTGTATTGTGGGTCATATCCCACAACCCGTTCTAATGCGAATATACAATATATAAAATATATATTTGGGGAATGTGGGTCATATCCAGGCACGTAGGAAGCAATTTCATATTGGGGGGCTAAAGCCTCAGTGTCTGAATATTGGGGGGGCTAAATTGAATTTTCCCAAAAATTTCAGTGTGAAATAAGGAAAATTCAGCATTTTTGGCCAACTTTGGGGGGGCTTAGCCCCCCCTAGCCCCCCCCTGTTCCTACGGGCCTGATATCCCACAACCCATATCATTTACCCATTTATGCAAAGCATTCTATTTGTTGAACATAGTCCATAGACATAGTTGCAGTAATGCAATCCCAGAAGAAACGCGACGTCTCATCAGGGTTTACACGGTTTGCTAAAAAAAGGAATGCCAATATACATATATGTTAGGTACCCTAAAATGTTAAATCATAATATGGACATTCAACACACAAAAATGGAAGCGTCCACTCGGCACAAATGTATATATGCACCTCTCGGTGCGAACATGTCCTGTTTGACAACTTATTATTAGGATGTTAGATCAGAGCAGCGTTTCGTCGCTCTTCAACAAAAACCTCGTGACTGCAGCTTCTTTTAAGCTGAAGCCACGATGTTTTTGTTGAAAAGCAGCGATTTTCTCCTGATAGGCTGTCTGTTTTTAAAGACTTGCAGACTTTCTATTGTCAGTTAGCGTTTTATACTTGCATTTTGTCATCTGTAACTGCTTTCAATTTGGATCAGTCTAAAATTTTGTCATTTCATGGAGAAAGTTGTATCTTTCAAAAACAATCTCATTGGTTTGATTTTGGTGCTGAATGAACTGGAGGCAGCTATTTCGATATACAGATCTGTGGATGAATTTTATCATTTACCAGACAAGACCTCAATAACATCAAAAGGTTAGAAAACACTGAGACAAAAGAAAGAAACTGCTAGTAACCAGCAATTTCTACTTTTGCTTCAATTATTTTCTGTACTATATCGTACATAGATATTGTCTATCACCATCCATTTTGTCACTTTCAAATTGGACCGGTCCAAAAATGTGTCTTACATGAAAACGGAGTATACTTCGAAGTTATCTATTCATTACATGGGATGAATGTTATTGCACAGTAAGAGATCGGGTAGGCCAAAGAATATGTGGGATGTTCAAAGTACATGTATTACTTGACCACAGAAGAAAATTCGAAATTCTATTTCACAAATATTTACCATTATACAGAGCTTGAAAAAACATGAATTGCTTTCGGCCCCTGCATTGAGTTGAAGACCCGTAATTCCACTACGGAAACCCTTCTTATTACATTTTATTTAAATGAAAGTGAACACAAACCCTTGTCGATATGGGATGTAGAGTCATTCTTCTACCTATAGGTCTACTGGTTTTTTAATTTACGAAAACTCCAATTTTGTTGGGATTTTTCCCGTTTTGAATTGTAAAATGTTTTAAAAAATAACTGATTTTTTCTTCTTTTTTTCTTCATTTTGTTGTATGAGGAATTAATCATGCTTTGTGACGCCACAAAAATATAAAGGCCATGGAAAACATTGCGAAAAACGAAGAAATTCTGTTAACCCTTTCCCAAACAAGACCTGGTTTTGACGTCCCCATTAGAATAGGCTTGGGAAAACATCGAGAGAAAAGAACAAAATGCCGATAATCAGCATTTTCTCCTTTTACCTCAATATTTTCAGTGCTATATTTGAGATAAGTCAACATGTATTTTGATGTATATGTACAGCGGCTATGAAACTACTAAATTGGCTGTATAGGAATGGGTTAACCCATTACCACAAAATGACTCTTTTTTACTCCTCACAGAATAATGGCTTTGGAAAACATCGTGGAAAATGAAGAAATTGCTCGTGACAAGCAATTTCTTCATTTCCCACAATGTTTTCTACCATGAAAGACCGAAAAATGTTGAATTTCATACAAATGAAATTATATATTATCTGCAACATCTCTGAATTTGGAAAACCCCAAAATGCCACCGTTTGGTAATGGGTTAATACGTGATCGAAAATGGTTTGAAGCAGAGGAGACGCAAAACTTCATGGAGTTAATGGATAACACATGATAAAAAGTTATTGACAAACAAAATTTTATTTGGTCGTCAATTACTTTTTTATGAGGTGTAGTTAAACCCTTTCCCAAACAACAAAGGTTGTTGTAGATGACAAAACTGATGTTGATAAAGATAGGATTTATGCAGAATGTAGCAGAGAAAATATTGAGACAAAAGAAGAAAATAATGATAATCAGCATTTTCGTCATTAGCCTCAATGTTTTCCCAAGTCTTTTCTATTATGGATGTGTCTTGTTTGGGAAAGGGTCAAAAGACCCACCACATTCAGCAAATTCATTGCGTATTTTTTTGTCTTCTCTGCTTCAGCCCATTCTCAAATCGGTCAAGTTTTAACAGATTTATTAATTGTTGTTGTTGTTGCTGTTGTTTTATCACGTGATTCGCCGTCATCATAAGGGAACAGCATGTGTCAGGTTGAACTGGATGGGTTGGTAAAAAATGACTTAACCCATTACTAAGAATTTTAAAATATGTTGCGGACGACAATTTCAAGTGAATGGACGTTTTTTTTATTTTTCTGCGTAGACCATTGTGGGAAATGTTTGTCACAAACAATCTCTTCATTTTTCATGATGCTTTCCACAACGTCAACCTTTATCTTGGTGGGCGTCATTATGTGGGAATGCGTCAACTCGATCACGGATCTAGATCAGTCTTTACATTTAGCTTGAATGAATGGGATTTAACGGCTCTTTCACAACTGCTACTGTCATATTGCAGCGACTGTAGCACCTAACCGACATTTCTCCCAGCAGCATTATTACAATCCGAGCCTCCAGCTGCTATCTCACTTAACGGTATATGATTCACATTCATTTGTTAGGGACAGACTACGTCAAATGTCAGAAAGGATATTAATCGATATTGACCGAGCCAGGTTTCGAACCCACAGCCCCCGGCTGATAGACTCTGACGTTACCGACGAAGCTATACTAGCTTGGCTCTTGAGAAGTGCTGTCTAAATACCCGGTACAAAGGAACCGAGTTTTGGGGCTCTTGGTCAGCAATGTTTTGTAGACTCGACTGTTTCAAAATTAGTGAGACGTATAAACGACATGGGAGACCGCCCTCGTCCCTGTCAGCGAATTTTGGACGAATCGGCAATATGTGCAAGTGTCCTCGATCCCACTGACCTCCATTTATTCAGAAATTTTGAAATCGGCTAGCTTTGGGAGAGTCGTAGTTCATCCTGATTCAATTTGGCACTAATTGACCAAACGCCAAAAGATAGATCGCTCCGCCCAATGCAAAATCTAATACAAACAAAAGGGTCGTGTGCATTTTCCTGATCGTTCATTGGCTTATCGATTGTTTTGATTGTCAGCTGATAGATCGATACGATATCACGTAAAAATTAACCCTTTCCCAAACAAAACAATTTCAGGGTTGTCCAATTCGAAAGCTGGTGCATTTTCTTCTTTTACGATCTTTTGGCGTCCACTGAAGCCAGACACACGCACGTACATCCATGAAATCGATATATTTTATTGTTACACAACCGCTGGATACTTTTTATTCCTAAGAAATAGGCTATAGGACTTTAATTTTCATTTGAATTTTGGCCTGGCACCTCAAAAGGTCCCAGATACGACCTTTTAGCATTAATTGTACCAAGACAGACGGACGCACGAACAATAATGCCACATTTTCTAATAGCTACACATCTACACTCAATATTCATAGACTTTTTATTCCTTAGTTTTAATTAATAAGATCCTTTAACCAATTCCAAAACCCGCCAAATAAGCTGAAAATGCCGTTTCAGTTTTTTCGACGTCGAAAAAGTGCCCCGTACAGACGGACAAACACTCGCACGGTACTATAATGCATATGGTTCTAAAGCTGAGATGTACTCGAGTATGAAAAACCTTGTTTTGATGCATCAAAACACATAATGAACTCAAACGATGTTGTAAAAGGAGAAAGTTGGGTTTGGGTTAGGCCCAAAATAGGCTGTGACATGGGTCCTGCGCTTCCTTGTTGTAGGTAGTTAGAAATAAGTAAGAAAAATGTTTGATATTCTTAAATCGTAGTGCGTAAATAGTACAATGAGTGCGTAAAAGAATTGTAGCTTCAATCCATGTAGTTTTTTCTGTGGCGGCGTCCGAAAATGACCCAAGTTCAAGTAAGAAATCAGTGTATTTTAGTCAGAAATACGACCTTTTGGCATCTTCCTGAGATCTTTTGGCGTCCACTGAAGCCAGACACGCGCACGTACATCCATGAAATCGATATATTTTATTGTTACACAACCGCTGGATACTTTTTATTCCTAAGAAATAGGCTATAGGACTTTAATTTTCATTTGAATTTTGGCCTGGCACCTCAAAAGGTCCCAGATACGACCTTTTAGCATTAATTGTACCAAGACAGACGGACGCACGAACAATAATGCCACATTTTCTAATAGCTACACATCTACACTCAATATTCATAGACTTTTTATTCCTTAGTTTTAATTAATAAGATCCTTTAACCAATTCCAAAAACCGCCAAATAAGCTGAAAAATGCCGTTTCAGTTTTTTCGACGTCGAAAAAGTGCCCCGTACAGACGGACAAACACTCGCACGGTACTATAATGCATATGGTTCTAAAGCTGAGATGTACTCGAGTATGAAAAACTTTGTTTTGATGCATCAAAACACATAATGAACTCAAACGATGTTGTAAAAGGAGAAAGTTGGGTTTGGGTTAGGCCCAAAATAGGCTGTGACATGGGTCCTGCGCTTCCTTGTTGTAGGTAGTTAGAAATAAGTAAGAAAAATGTTTGATATTCTTAAATCGTAGTGCGTAAATAGTACAATGAGTGCGTAAAAGAATTGTAGCTTCAATCCATGTAGTTTCTTCTGTGGCGGCGTCCGAAAATGACCCAAGTTCAAGTAAGAAATCAGTGTATTTTAGTCAGAAATACGACCTTTTGGCATCTTCCTGAGATCTTTTGGCGTCCACTGAAGCCAGACACACGCACGTACATCCATGAAATCGATATATTTTATTGTTACACAACCGCTGGATACTTTTTATTCCTAAGAAATAGGCTATAGGACTTTAATTTTCATTTGAATTTTGGCCTGGCACCTCAAAAGGTCCCAGATACGACCTTTTAGCATTAATCGTACCAAGACATCGGACGCACGAACAATAATGCCACATTTTCTAATAGCTACACATCTACACTCAATATTCATAGACTTTTTATTCCTTAGTTTTAATTAAAAAGATCCTTTAACCAATTCCAAAAACCGCCAAATAAGCTGAAAATGCCGTTTCAGTTTTTTCGACGTCGAAAAAGTGCCCCGTACAGACGGACAAACACTCGCACGGTACTATAATGCGTATGGTTCTAAAGCTGAGATGTACTCGAGTATGAA
Organism: Fragum sueziense; assembly: GCA_963680895.1. Taxonomy (NCBI): domain Eukaryota; kingdom Metazoa; phylum Mollusca; class Bivalvia; order Cardiida; family Cardiidae; genus Fragum; species Fragum sueziense. The sequence goes on from OY804610.1 coordinate 6,115,332, forward strand.
AAACCTTGTTTTGATGCATCAAAACACATAATGAACTCAAACGATGTTGTAAAAGGAGAAAGTTGGGTTTGGGTTAGGCCCAAAATAGGCTGTGACATGGGTCCTGCGCTTCCTTGTTGTAGGTAGTTAGAAATAAGTAAGAAAAATGTTTGATATTCTTAAATCGTAGTGCGTAAATAGTACAATGAGTGCGTAAAAGAATTGTAGCTTCAATCCATGTAGTTTTTTCTGTGGCGGCGTCCGAAAATGACCCAAGTTCAAGTAAGAAATCAGTGTATTTTAGTCAGAAATACGACCTTTTGGCATCTTCCTGAGACCGACAGACAGACCAACAGACACCAAAACGAAGTATCTCCTCCGTAGACATGTGAACTCGACGGCTGGGTACCTTTCCTTCCTAAGTAATGTGTTATTGCGTTGTTATAAGCTCTGTTGGGACGCAGGGGTAAAGGAATCCTTGACAGTTATCAGCGTTACGATATTTGGCATCTCCTTCAGCCATTCATACGGACAGACATGCACTATATAGCATTCATTCGTTCATGTACTGGAACGGTATGGGCATACGGACTGTCACATTTCATCATGTAATCGATGTTCAAGGAAAACCTCGTAACTACAGTTTGATTCAAGCTGTATTTAGAATGTTTTCATTGATAATCACCTTTATAGTATACAACGAAATTGTAGACTGACCAAAGTTATTTCATCCTCGGTATTGAGTCTTTGTAGGTCTTTTATAGGGGCACCCGCAAACTCAATGAATAAAACAGTATAACATTTTATGTACATTTAATCATAGAAATGTTTTCAAGTTAGAACAGACAAACAAAAAACAGTAAACATAGACATAGACACTTTATTACTCTCAATACATGAACAAAGTATGAACAAAGCACAAAGCATGAACAAGAATAAACACATTACCAAACAGTGACTCTTTTTGACTCCCCATAAGAAAATGGCTATTGAAAACATTCTAGGGAATGAAGAAAATGCTTGTGACAAGCAATTTCCTCATTTCCCACAATACTCTCCATACCAAAACATGGTTCTCCGCAGAATATTTGGAAGCTGTAGTGGCAAATTATATGAGAATTGGTAAACTTTGAAAGCATATAATTGTGAGTGAAAACATTATGGAAAAAGAAGAAATTGCTCATCTTGAGCAATTTCTTCTTTTTCCGTAATATTTTTACTCATAACAAGAGATGTTTGTAAAACATATATGCCCCCTCAAGGGCCTACATTTGATGTAGGTCAAAGTCCAAGGTCAAGTTAACAAGGTCCAAGGTCATGGTCAAATATGAAAGGTCTTGGTAGGAGGTGTCTATGTGTGAAATATTAAAGCTGTATATGTAAAAGTAAAATGAAACATAGGCCAGTTAAAGTTTTTAAAAGTAGGCCAAATGCCAAGGTCAAGGTCATGGTCAAATGTGAAAGGTCTTGGTTGGAGGTGTCCATGTGTGAAATATCAAGGCTGTAGGTGTAAAAGGACATGATATATATGCTTGGTTTCAGTCTTTTTAAAAGTAGGTCAAACTCCAAGGTAAAGGTTGCAATATTCAAGGTCATGGTCAAATGTGAAAGGTCTTGGTAGGAGGTGTCTATGTGTGAAATATCAAGGCTGTATGTGTAATAGGACATAAGATAAAGGCTAGGTTAGATATTTCTAAAAGTAGGTCAAACTCCAAGGTCAAGGTCCAAGGTCATGGTCAAAGTGAAATATCTTGGTTGGAAGTGACCATGTGTGAAATATCAAGGCTGTATATGTAAAATGACATGAAATATAGGCCAGGTTAATGTATTATAAAAGTAGGTCAAACACCAAGGTCAAGGTCACAAGGTCCAAGGTCATGGTCAAATGTGAAAGGTCTTGGTCGTAGGTGTCCATGTGTCAAATATCAAGGCTGTATGTGTAAAAGGACATGATATATCAGGTAGGTTAAAGTTCTTTTTAAAGTAGGTCAAAGTCCAAGGTCAAGGTCACAAGGTCCAAGGTCATGGTCAAATGTGAAACGTCTTGGTAAGATGTGTCCATGTGTGAAATACCAAGGCTGTATGTGTAATAGCACATAAGATATAGGCCCAGTTTATTTTTTTTAAAAGTAGGTCAAACTCCAAGGTCAAGGCCACATGGTCCAAGGTCATAGTCGTATGTGATAGGTCTAAGTCGGAGGTTTCCATTTGTCAAATATCAAGGCTGTATGTGTAAATGGACATGATATATCGGCCAGGTTAAAGTTTTTTTTAAAAGTAGGTCAAACTCCAAGGTCAAGGTCACAAAGTCCAAGGTCATGGTCAATTGTGAAAGGTCTTGGTAAGATGTGTCCATGTGTGAAATATCAAGGCTGTATTTGTAAAAGGTCATGAGATATATGCCGGGTTTAATTTTTTTTAAAGTAGGTCAAACTCCAAGGTCAAGGTCACAAGGTCCAAGGTCATGGTTAAATGTGAACGATGTTGATAGGAGGTATCTATGTGTGAGATATCAAGGCTGTATGTGTAAAAGGACACGAGATATAGGCAAGGTTAAGAATTAAGTGTAAAAATCAACAAAGGGCAATAACTCCAAGAATTTGATTGGCAGAGTTACGGTTCTTGTGCACTGCACCTCTCCATAATGAAATCTATTCACCTGTAAAGTTTCATGATTCTACCTTACATATTTTTTGAGTTGTGCTCCGGACAAGAATCAAGTTATAAAATCAACAAAGGGCAATAACTCACAAAAGTTGATCAGCAGAGTTACGGTTCTTGTGCACTGCACCTCTCCATAATGAGATCTATCCACCTGTAAAGTTTCATAATTCTACCTTACATACTTTTTGAGTTATGCACCGGACAATAATCAAGTTTGAAAATCAACAAAGGGCAATAACCCAAAAGATATGATCAGCAGAGTTACGGTTCTTGTGCACTGCACCTCTCCATAATGAGATCTATCCACCTGTAAAGTTTCATTATTCTACCTAACATAGTTTTTGAGTTATGCTCCGGACAAGAATCAAGTTATAAAATCAACAAAGGGCAATAACTCAAAAAATTTGATCAGCAGAGTTACGGTTCTTGTGCACTGCACCTCTCCATAATGAGATCTATCCACCTGTAAAGTTTCATGATTGTACCTTACATACTTTTTGAGTTATGCTCCGGACAAGAATCAAGTTATAAAATCAACAAAGGGCAATAACTCAAAAAAAATGATCGGCAGAGTTACGGTTCTTGTGCACTGCACCTCTCCATAATGAGATCTATCCACCTATGAAGTTTCATGACTCTACCTTGAATACTTTTTGAGTTATGCTCCGGACAAGGTTTGGTCTACGGACAGACCGACCGACCGACCGACCGACCGACCGACCTTCCGACCGACCGACCGACCGACCGACCGACACTTGCAAAACAATATACCCCCATTTTCTTCGAAAGGGGGCATAATTATTACATTTACAATGACAAAAATGTATTATTAAACAGTGTTTGGCATGAAATACCTCAAAATGCCTCTATTTGGTAACCATTTTGAAGAAATTAAGCTGTGGGGTAGTTTTGAAGCTGTATTGGCATTACACCAAAAAAAGCCATGGAATTACACCCATGGCTTTAATGTTTAAGCCATGGGTGTAATTCAATGGCTTTTTTTTGTCTGTCCCCGTAATCATACCGGAGCTCTTCACCTGGAGCAATGTCTCTACTCGCGAAAATAACAACACACGGTTTGTCCATAACGTCTACCGTCTTCGCAACGCAGTTACCCGCTGTTTTACTGTGATTCAGTAGACGGCCTAATTTACCACTCTCTTCTGTTGCGTCAATACTGTAAGAGAAAAAAATATTAACAGCTCTACCCTTTACCAAACATTGATAGCTTTTGACGCACTACATGATAACTACACATACCCAATGTTTTGTTGTGATTCAGTAGCATCAACCATCAATTTAACAATATATTGTGTACATTTCCACACAAGTTGTCTGACTAGCAACTAAATGCTTGACTAGTAACTTGCATTTTCTACCATTTCTCCATATGTTTTCAAAACTTTCTCATTATTTAACCATATGTGGAGTAGTTAAAGTAAAGGAACATTTACCAGTAATTCTTGTCTTTAAAGGTGAAGTAGAACATAAAGCTCCCTTTAGATGGATCTTTCGAGTAATCTTCGTCTCTTTTTCTGGCCTCTTTTACGTCTAATAGGTCACCAGCATACTCAACAACAAAATCCCCCCTCTTGAATTGTTTTGTGGCAACAACACCTCGGCCCGTTTTCTCAAATCTTCGCACCTGAAAGGAGTTTAGTAAACTTTAATTATTTGCGGTTTTAATTTAATTCATTAAATTGTTTACAACATTTTTAGTTTTATCCTCAATAAGCCTCAATAACATATGGCGTCTTTGTCACAAAGCTAATAAAGTTTTCTAGTATCAATAGTTATATTGAATAACTTTCTTATACACATGTAGAAATTGGTCCGCAGTCATTATTGAGAATGAACAATTGCTTGGCTACTAATGTTTATTATTCATAATTATTACCATTTCTTAACAATTCAGATTGAGGATTTTTTGACGGACTATTTAAAGTGTATGCGCAAGTTTGTAATTTTTTGCACAATTTTGAAAACAATAGCAGAGTAAATACTACCTCTAGTCCATCTTCGACATGGTTGAGTATTTTATACTGTAGAGCTTCTGTCTTCTCCTTCTGAAAATACATGGATAATAAGGTAAACACTTCTGCAAACAACATTAAGACTCTTCCAAATTCAAAGCTGTTGTAGTAAACAATTTAAAGTGAATGAATTTTTACAATTACATTTTTTGGTTTTTCTGTGTTTAAAATATTCTGAGAAATAAAGAATTGTTTGTCAAAACAATCTCTTAATTAACCACTATGTTTTCCATAGTCTTTATCTTGTGTGGCATCAATAAGCGTCATTGAATAGGCATGGATAAAAGCAAATTATGTCATCAAAAATACTGCAACACCTTGATTTACATTAAAAAATGGAAATTACCTGTATCTCATGTTCTGTTCTCCGCTCTCTTTCTTTTTCATAGATTGTCTTTATGTTTGTTGTCTTTGGGTTAGGGTTAGGGGTCGCTGTACTGTATGTTGCCCTGTAAAAATCAACAACATTCAATATTAGGGTGCATGTAATGCAGAACCATTAACCCATTTCCAGACATTTTGGCTCTTTTCGTCTGACTGTCTGGCTCCAGGAGTTGATGTCTTAGGTGCTGTACCAGTCGGTTGAAAACCACGTGCCACTGCTGTCTCTTCTCTGCACACAAAGGACACTTTTTCGGTATGCCTGTCTGACCCGTGCTAAAAAATGGAATATAGAAATATAACTTTTGTAAACGGATCGAATTTCGTCATTTTTCGCCAAAAAATACCCATTTGTGATGCCTTATACAATTAAACCGATGTTAATAACCTATGAAAATATATTTTTTCTGTAACTTCATACTATGTAGGAGTTAATGTAAAAAGTCGCAAGAGTCTAAAATCTTTAGCAAAGGAGAAATTTTAATTTGAAGTGTACCGGTAGTGATTGGTTTATCTGACATGATGACTAAATTTAAAAGTTCACAAAACCCTATGTTGTAGGTGCTCATTGGATTCGTCTCGTCGAGACAATTAAAATGACTACAAACATGACAGGATTTGGACTTCAAATAGCCGAGATATTTCAAGATGAAGTTTGCAGCATGAAAACCAAACCATCGTAAATGCATTTACGGGCTTTTAGCTATAAATTTCACAAAACTTGCAATATCTCGATTATTTGTAGTCCGAATCCTGTCATGTTGGTAGTCATTTTAATCGTCTCGACGAGACAAAGACGATGGACACACACTACATAGGCTTATCTTGAAAATAAGAAATGTTGTTGGAAAAGAAGTAAATTTATATTTTTTATTTCCCAGGAAACCCTATGTTGTAGGTACTCATTGGATTTGTTTTGTCGAGATGATTTAAATGACTACCATATGATAGGATTAGGGCTTCAAATAACCGAGATATTACAACTTTTGTGAAATTATAGCTTAAAGCCTGTAAATGCATCTCTGCTTTGGTATCGTCAGACAAATATTGCCGGAGCAATGTCGGCTTTTTCTGGTAGGTGGTCTTCGGCTTGGGAATCAGATCGGACAGCTTGACTTTCTTGGGGGAGGGAGGACAATAGCCCACAAACCACAAAAAATTCAAGTTAAGTTTTGATGAAATTCAAATATTGAACGACATTTTATAATATGTCAAAATATTGAATACTGGTGTTTGTTTGTATGGCTGCTTACACATTTTTTGGCCATGTAAGGATTGAGACAACTGCTTCCTGGGTACTTCAGTTACTTCCAGTACTAAGTAACTCAAGAACACAATACGGTGCCCATACAATTATAGACATAAAAGACAATGGTACTCACCTTTTTTCAGTATGACCTGTCCCATCAGCAACTGAAATCACAAAAACATTACATATAACATTTCCAACCAGACAAAAAGCCACAACCCTTCCTAAAACAAGAGGCCCATAGGGCCTTAATGGTCACCTGAATACAAAGATCAGATTTCGGTTTGAGTTTGGTTGAAATCCATCCATAGCTCCTTGAGAAGAAGTCGAAAATGTAAAGTTAACACATCACGTGACATTTCCTCCCCCCCCCACCCCCTCGACCCCACCTAGCATGGCCATTTCTTGACAGCTTTATTTTGGTACAAACTTTGTAGTCCTTGCCCCAAGGACTCTAAATACTTAATGTGAATCCAATCCCACTGCTGGTTATAATGACAAGACGATGTACCAAATTTACCCATTTTGGCCCCTTTTTCGATGCCTTATCCGGCCCAAAGAGGAGATAGCACCAAGACTTGAACACGTCTGAAGCCCCTCCCCATGGGCATGCTTCCTACCAAGTTAATTTGAAAATCGTCCAATGGTTCTTAAGAAATAGTCAAAAATGTATAAAAGTTAACGCTTTTTTGGCCCCTTTTTGGGTGCCTTATGGGACAACATTTTTTAACTGATTTTTTTTCTATGTACAAACTTTGTAGTCCTTGCCCCAAAGGCTCTAAATACAAAATGTGAACCCAATCCAACAGCCGGTTCATGACAAGAAGATTTTTTAAGATGTACCAAATTTACCCATTTTGGCCCCTTTTTTGGTGCCTTATGGGGCCCCAAGGGGAGAAAACACCATGACTTGTACAAATCTAAAGCTCCTTCCTATGGGGATGCTTCTTGCCAAGTTTGGTTGAAATCCATCCAATGGTTTTCAAGTAAAGGTTGAAAATGTAAAAATTGAACACATGACACACACCCCACCCAGAGCCACGCCCCTAGCATGGCCATTTTTAAACGGATATTTTTTCTTTGTACCAAATATGTAGTCCTTGCCCCAAAGACTTTAAATACCAAATGTGAATCCAATCCAACAGCCGGTTCATGACAAAATTTTTTTTTTAAGATGTACCAAATTTACCCATTTTGGCCCCTTTTTTGGTGCCTAATGGGGCCCCAAGGCGAGATAACACCATGACTTGTACAAATCTTAAGAAGTCCAAAATGTATAAAAGTTAACGCACAACGGACGACGCACGATGACGGACGAAACACGGTCGCAATAGGTCACCTGTGAATTTCGGTCAGGTGACCTAAAAAGTAGCGATCATACATGTCAGTAAAGGTGATTGATTTGTTTGTTTATTTGGGGTTTAAATGTTGAAAGTGCTATTGTAATGCAGTTAAGTCCTTTGCCTGTCATCGTGTGTCGTCAACATTTTCTTTAACTCTTTACCAAACGACAAAATTTTCATTGGTTTAAATAGAAAGCATTTGCAGACGACAAAACAAATGTGACTGAAGAATCAAAATTTGATTTGAAAAGGGAAGAAACACTGTGAGAAAAGAAGAAAATGCTGGTAACCAATAACAAGAGGCCCAGGGGCCTTATCGGTCACCTGAGTCGAAACTCGAAAGAGCAAAAAACTATGGGTTTGACCTCTTTTTCGGTGCCTTATGGGGTCCCAAGGGGAGATTACACCATAACTAGTACAAATCTGAAGCCCTCCACATGGGGATGCTTCCTGCCAGGTTTGATTGAAATCCGTCCAATGGTTCCTAAGAAATAGTCGAAAATATATTAAAGTTAATGCTTTTTTGGCCCCTTTTTTGGTGACTTATGGGGCAACAAGACAAGAATTAACACAATGACTTGTACAAATCTGAGGCCCCTTGCTATGCGGATGCTTCCTGCTAAGTTAAGTTGAAATCCGTCCTACGGTTTTCAAGAAAAAGTCGAAAATGTAATAAATTAACACATGATGCACCCCCCTCCCAGACCCCCGCCCCTAGCTCGGCCATTTTTCAACGGATTCTTTTCATTTGTACAAACTATGTAGTCTTTGCCCCAAATACTTTAAATGCCAAATGTGAATCCAATCCCATTGCAGGTTCATGACAAGAAGGTTTTTTAAGATGTACCAAATTTACCCATTTTGGCCCTTTTTTGGTGCCTTATGGGGCCCCAAGGGGAGATAACACCATGAGTCCATGACTTGTACAAATCTGAAGCAACTTCCCATGGGGATGCTTCCTGCCAAGTTTGAGTGAAATCTGTCCAATGGTTCTTAAGAAAAAGTCAAAAATATAAAAAAAAATAACACATGGCGCACCCCCCACCCAGAGCCCCGCCCCTAGCTCGGCCATTTTTAAACGGATTTTTTTTCATTTGTACAAACTACTGTAAACCAGGAAATGTTTTCGCGCTTTTTAAGTTAGCGTCTTTCGCTGTGGGATGTGATCAGCGAACTTAAAAAGCCGCGAATAGGCTACTTTCAATAAAAACGCAAACTTTAATCGCTTTCATAGTTTTTGTTTTCTAAGCCTGTGATTGATATTTGCTTTGAGCCTGAAACTGAGAAAAGAGGTTGTTTGAGATTCCAATGCCAAGTATGATAGCAAACGTCGATTGACGTTTTATACCTCGTAACTGTAGATTGAATAAGCCACAGCAACGAGGTTTAAATCGTCCTTCGATGGTATTGATTAAAACTGTCATAATGATAATCGCTATGGTAAATTAACCCCTTCCCAATCAAGACCTGGTTTTGACGCCCCTAATATCAAATGCTTGGGAAAACATTGAAACAAAAGAAGAAACTGCTGATAACCAGCAGTTTCTCCTTTTGTCTCAATATTTTCTATGCCACATTTTACACAGATTCTATCTTTAATAACTTATATTTTATCATTTGTGGCAGTTTTTAAAGCGGATTACCCTAACATTTTGCCGTTTGGGAAAAGGTTGAAATAGGTGTGAAGTTAAAGTAACACTCAAATTCTATGTATTGTGTTACAAACTGTAATCCAGTATACTATAAAGTGTGAAAAAAAACAATGGGTCGATTGAAACTTACTTCGATCAAACTGTCAATGGCGACTAAAATATCGTAAATACAGATTGAACAATGCTGCAGTTACGAGATACCCAAGGGTGATGACCGATAGTCAGTCATAATTCAATACTGTATGTAATTATCCGATTCCCCACATTATTTAACATGTCCATTTTTCAATTCCTCCATAGCGTGTTTTGTTTCGCGCGATTCGCGGACAGCATTGATCAGCGAACTTAAAACGCCGCGTACAAGTACGAGTGCATGAAAACGCAAACATTTGTTGACCCGAACTTATCCTGGTTAACAGTATGTAGTCCTTGTCCTAAAGACCTTAAATACCAAATGTGAATCCAATCCCACAGCCGGTTCATGACAAGAAGATTTTTAAAGATGTACCCAATTTAGCCCCTTTTTGGCCCCTTATGGGGCCCCCAAGGGAGATAACTCTATGATTTGTACAAATCTGAAGCGCCTTGCCCTGGGGATGCTTCCTGCCAAGTTTGGTTGATATCCGTTTAATAGTTTCCAAGAAGAAGTCGAAAATGTTAAAAGTTAACGCACAACGAACGACGACGGACGAAACACAGTCGCAATAGGTCACCATGACCTTCGGTCAGGTGACCTAAAAAGTTGAGCTCTGATGAAAATCAACTTACCATTAAACTCTTCATCAACCAGGTCAACATCATTATGCAGCTCTTCTTCCATGTCGTCCTCTGCTGGGATAACAATATCTGAAAGTGTAATCATCGGCTACCGATCGTCATCAGGCCTTTTTTTAAGGTTAGGGCCCTTAACACTTTCCCAAACAAGACCAGGTTTTGACGTCCCCAAGAGAATAGGCTCAGGAAATCAGCAATTTCTCCTTTTGCCTCAATATTTTCTGGGCTACATTGTACAAAAATCCTATCGTAATTATCATCAATGAAATTGTCTACAGCAGCTTTTGAAAAGGATCACCCTAAATTTTCACCATTTGGGAAAGGGTTAATTTGGGGAAATATACAACTGCAGGGGAAATTTATGGTTTTGTATTTTTATAAAAAAGCTTCTTAGTTTTAACATAGTGATTCATTTTAGTATATATAATATACAAGTCATATAACCAAATAAATGACATTTAAAAACAAATTCCAAGCAAAATTATAACATTTTACATGCATCATTACATTATCTATGTGGGGAAAATTGATTTCTAAGGGGAAAAAGCATCTTTAGGGGAAAAATTTTCTGATGGGAAAGGGCCCATAAACAGCCCCAGTTTCTTAGTAAAAAAAAACCTATGTCCATTGTATTAAACCATTTCAGGGAAAGAGAATTTTCAAGAATTTCATCATGTCCATATAGTGCAAGTAGCGCCCATTCACAAGAGCAAGGATCACCCAAGGAATACCTCTGTCAAATTATTTCAAAATCTGACTAGGGGTTTTAGAGAAGAAGAATTTTCAAGAATTTCTTCATTTCTATATAGCCCCCTTCACCAGAACCATGTTTCTTGACCAATCTAATTAAAGTCACCCAAGGAAAATCCCTGAGAAATTATTTCAAAATCTGACAAACGGTTTTAAAGCGATTTTTTTTTGTTAAGAATTTCCTCATTTACCTATAGAGCAAGTAGCCCCCCTTCACCAGAGCCACATTTTTTGAAGGATCAAACTTTGGTGGGAGACAAAAGCCTGTAAGGATATTTGCCACGGCCGGGTATTGAACCCGGGACCTCACGAATGAGACCGAGAGTCTGATGCGCTACGGATAAATGGATGACCATGAGGAAGGTCATTTTGCAGGGAACAGATAGATATTATTGAAAGAAGCGTGCATACCAAATTTGAGCTTTTTATGTCAAATACTTTTGGAGAGAATAACAATGTTAAGTTTTCGGACAGACAGACGGACTGACAGACAGACAGACCGACAGACAGACATGAGTAAAACAATATGCCCCCGATCTTTCGATGCGGGGGGCATAAAAATTGATGTAATAGTTCTGACCTTTGTGCAGGACAATTCGTCTCATAATGCTTTATTCATGTAGTTTAAAAAAATTGAACCAGTAGGTAAAAATTTAATGTCAGGACAAGAAAATATGAACTAGATGTGCTGCCACGGATCCAGGATTTCTATGAGGGGGGTTCGAATACACAGATAAGGGGGGTTCGTTTTCATAGTATTACACAATTTTGACTGAATTTCGGCATGAAAATGAAAGAATCAGGCTTCCAAGGGGGTTTCGTTTGAACCCTCCGAACCCCCCCTGTATCCGCCACTGATGTGTTTGTGAAACACAAATGCCCCTAGTTGCAATAATGTAACCGAAACCTTTCTGAATTTTGATCTGGGTTTCGGTTACAATTCCTTCCTATTCGTTACAATGGAGCAGGTGCTGGAATGATTCATTCCAGCAAGTTTAGCATAGTCAAACTTCAAAATAAAGCTATGGAATGTAGTAAGAATGTTACCTGATAATAGGTTAAATATTTTTCTGGAAATCCAGCATAGTTTTATGTTGAAATCACTTTCAAATAAAGTTCAATTCAATTTTGAAGCGGAGTACCCACCCATTTTCTTCTACTGAGACTTGAATTTTCCGTTGGAAGAAATAATTGATAAAAATTCTTGTTGATACTTTTTACCTGAATTTGTGCCATGGAATATCTTTTTATGGGATACACATCTGGTTAGATATGTTAGTATTCAAAAATGTAGGCAAGAAAATGTATTTTCCACTCTTTTGTCTTGCTCCACAAGAAGGATTAGGGTGGACTCGTAGCCACAAACCAATACCCATCATCAAGTTTGTGGCTACGATATCGCAGCTAAAATGCCCCCAAAATGGCCATTTTTCTAAAATAATAAGTTTTCGTGAAAAGGGTTGATAAGAGCAAATGGATGACCTTGAGGAAGGTCATTTTGCCGACAAGATATCGATCTACATACACATTTCTTCTATTATTCAGATACGTTCGTAAAAATGCAAAATGAATTACAAAATCATAATAAATTTGATATTTTTGCTTACCGTTCTCTTGCCCCGAGAGAGAGCCGCCATTTTGTTTCCAACAATGCATTGCGTCAACGACAACCCGTATTCCGGGTCATTGGGTAGATCTATAAATAACATTGTGGGCAGTCTAAAAAATACGAGTATTACTCGCACAGAGGCTGTGCTATGAGCGTGTTCTAAAAATAGATCGCACTTTGTGGGTCAATATTTTATATATAATTATGGGTCACGAAAAAATTTTTTTCCATAAAAATTCGAATCATACTATTTGCAATAAAATTCAGATTCCAGATTGCCGGCGTTTTATGGGTCAAAATATTGATGACCCACAAACCACCAAGAGTACCCACAACGTGAGTCAGAATTTGACGAAATGACCCACAATACGCCTGTTAGATAACTATATATATATATATATATATATATATATATATATATATATACAACATTCATTATAGGGTGAATTACAATAAGCATTGGAATATACGTACTATAGCCGAATGTACAATTGAAATAATAGTCAAATAAGGTTTAGTTTGGTGAGTGCAAAACTGCAACAAGTGCATATATATTGTATATATGCACTCGAAGCAGTTCTGTACAAATACATTGATAGATCTTAGGATAATTCTTGTTATTATCATCTTCGAAGTTGAAATGCATTCAAGAGATATTTTTCAAAATTGATAATTGAATTTGTGTTGTTACATTCTAATATTAAATAGAAATTTTCATTGTTTCTGACATTGAACCAGTTTTCTTCAAAATAATATTCTGATATGCTCATAATTTTTAAATTCCAAAAAGAAAAAGAATTCTTCTTCTATTACGTATAAGATACGAGATGTTGTTGAAAAGCGCTCGTGTGTTTTTACTTTCGCAAAGTCTACAACATCGCTGTTCTTTATCAGTTGATAAAGTTCTGTCTTCTCTTCTCGATCATTAAATCGTGTGAGGAGTACCTAACATGTGATATTGTTTTCTTCAGTAAGTATTTTAAATCAGTATTTATATAAAGTTCAGGAGTAAGTAAGAATTTGAAATATCGATAGTGAATAGTTTTTTGGCATTCAATAATAGAAGAATAGCATTTCTGTAAATAACGATCTGTAATACGTTGAATGAACTCTTTTAGAAAAGTTTGATTGTTTTCAACATCCCGAGTAATCCAAACATTTCCGAATCCATACGAAAAGAGTAAATGCTTTATGTTCATAGCCCAAGCTTTTCTTCCAGATTCGTCTAACTGATAAAGCATACATTTCTTTTGGATAGCGTGTATTGTTCATTCGCATTAAAATTAAATGTATCTAACACTTAATATAGTATTGGATCTACGTAATACATAGATTCCATCTTCCAAATTAACCTACTGCTAAGAAATCACTTGTTTTGTTGGAAAGATAGCATAGACGTCGCGTATTGCGGCACTAAAATGTAACGTCAAACTAGCGAACGTCAATTCTAATCATTGCGTAACGTTAAAGTTTTTGCGTAGACGGTTGTGATGTGTTTTTAATGTTTACTCTCTTTACAAACTAAAGTGATGTATAAATAGAATACCAAATTCTAGGAAATATCCCACTGATTCCGTCCATTGTCTTTTCTTAGCTTTAACGTCACTTTGATTCATTATATCATTTGTCTGAAAAATGTGTCAATTAGATGATTTTAAGTTAACTTTAAATAAAAAGTTTACGTTTATAAAATTTTTGTCCACAAGAAAAAAATCGAATATCTCTTTTACTTTGAATTACTTTGCGTTGAAATTTTGATATGTTAAATAAGAAAAAAAACGGTATTTCCTCATTGAAATTATTTTTTGTATGAATAAAGGAACTGGTATTTTTTAAAATCTAAAAAGTAAAAAAGTGACGTTTTCAACGACCCGGAACATTTTCTGTCCACACGCATTTAATGCAATAATTGTTTCGTGTGTTATTCTAACCGGCTTTCTTCTATATATTTTAGAAAAAGAGAAAAATGGTATTTTCTATATTAAGTTTTGTAGCATCTGAGTCATTAATTACCAAAATATTTACGAAAATTGTCATTTTTTCTGCGACGTAATTCTAATTGTTACACTTCGATTTTTGGTAAACAAATTGAGATAATTTGCGTAATCGACATCGAAATTTGATTTCATTGCGCCAACACATTCTACAGCATCTCCGTTATCATAAAATATATTTTTCTGTGTGTTTGACGTTAACTAACCACAGAATTTGTTATAAATATCCGTCGCATTTGTACATTTATGTTACATGTTACACGCGTTTTTTCGCTTAATTTGCGAATAAAAAGTCTCTCTAGTAAATTTATACAAACTAACGAGTTGAAAAAAGCATGACATTGAAAAAGATCACAGTTTTACTGTTATTTTGATATATAACAAAGTTATGAAAAGGTAAATGGGTCTTGCAAAATTTAGTTATGAAACCCGGAGTGTAGCGTTTTTTGAAAAGTGACGCAATACCGTGCGCGACGTCATATTCTTTTGCAAAATTTAGTTTGTATCTTTTCTTTTTGACTAATTTACTGGTATCCCAAAATTTAAGACCCATAGAATAAAATAGGTTTTACTATAGCATCATATATTTTGGAAAGATCCTTTCTAACAAGTAATCCTGATTATTTAAATTATGATCCATACCTTTAGTGGCTTGAAATGATAGCATTCGGTGTGTTTTGGACCAAGAATGTCTCGTAAATCACACACCGAAACATTTATAACAAGAAACAAGAAGAGGGGAGGGGCTGAGGAGGCTAATTATGAAAAAAAATCATAGTCCTTATCAATTCGATAACATGTTTTGTTTAGCAGGTAGCAGCAACCGGTTTACGAAATGGAGCTTTAGGTATGTTCGTAGGTTTGTATAGTTGCAATAATGTAACCGAAACATATTTGAATTTAGATCAGGCTTTCAAACCAATATCGATCATCAGGTTTGTGGCTACGATATCGCAGCTAAGCTTGCAGTACTGGTTGTCCTAAAGGCTTTGTTTTTCTTTATAAATATCAGATTTTCATTCATGACAAATGGTTTTGTTTTACAGTCATTTTTGCTAAATATTGCGTACCAAAATAATTTTTGTCAATGACACGCCCGCCTTCGAAAGTGTTAGGTATTAGTACTTTATTTTTTTTCTCAATGATTTTCAAGAGTTAAAAATTTTATATAGTCATATGCATTAGACTAGTTGCGTTGAATTTGGCACCTGTTCATGGATTTCTTCATCTTTTTCATGGGAAAATCATGCCTAAGAGACGAACAGCCCGTGCAGGTTCGGGGAAGGCGAAGGCGGTCAAGGTGGCGCACCAGGCGCAGAATGTTGATAGCAGTAACGGTGATGAACCAGTGGCTGTACAGGCGGGAGAGGCTGTCTCCGAACCAGTGGGGGAGGTTACAGTACAATCGGGGGAGGCTCTCCTGAGCACTTCCGATGGGAGGCAATCCCAGGATGACGTTGCCTTCACTGAAAGTACAGGTAATGCCAATAAAGTTGGAATTGATTTAAACTTTAATTGTCCACCTTTAGTGCCTACCAAATGCAGCAAGTTGGGATGTATGGTTCCTAACACTATTACAGAGAAAATTACTAAGGGGGCCTATGTGGAATTAAATACCTTATTGGATGATTCATCCCAGTCAGAAAAATTATTAAGTTTGAGTCAAAAGGGTGAAATTGTAGTCAGAAGCCAGGGTTCGATCCAGAAAATTTAGAACATATCGGATTGGACTGATGCCTTTTTGATCTATGCGAGCATCTTTCTTACAGCCCATCCTGAACAGATCCAAAACATATTGCAATATATAAGTACAATAAGGCTTGGGGCAGCACAATACGGGGGGGGCATGGTTGGAGGTCTTATGACCAACAAATCCGTTTGCGCCTGGCCTCAGGAAATTCAAATTTTTCGTTTGGGAATGTGGACGACGAACTCTGGCTTTTGGTCATGGCCGCTCCTGTAAGGAATTGTCAAATGATATCAAACAGTAATAATTTGCAGCAGTTTAGTAAATTCGCTGTTAAAATGTTTCGACTACAATTTCAGACAATGTCGTAAACAATCCTGTATCTATCGTCATGCTTGTTTAAATTGCAATAACAATCACCCTTCCAGGCAATGTCCGGCTAGTAGAAGGTTCCCTCCACCACAAGGACCCAGAGGTGCCTTCTTTAGGCCGAAGTAATTCAGGAATTTCGAAATTGACCCCTATCTCAAATATCTTATAAAAACACAAGAAAATATCCAATTTACACAATTCAAAAAGACACCTACTTATAGGCAATTGAATTATCTTTAATTTGATACCAATATTATAATATCAATATTCAAAATTACGATAGAAATTTAAGTTATTCTTTGTGCACATTTTCATTTTTGACTCAGCATACTTGCTACAATTCGACTAAAACAGCAACTAACTTTTACCTAGTCTGTATGGTGTAGAACGCGAAAAAGAATCAATAATGGACGACATAACGTCAAATGGCGTTAAGAACGCGACGTAAAAAAGATGAAAGTTCGTCGGGTTTTTCTGCGTCGTCAGTCCGAAATAATTGATTTTTGTATCATCTTATTACGGTTGAAAAGATCTTTCCATCGATGAAATTTTCATTGTCGTGACGTTGAAATTGCCCGACCAAAACGCCATTTTGTGCATTTCTGGGCTACAGAGATTCGGCGTAAAAACGTGCGAGGTGTCTATGTTGACGTCGTCGTGGTAACGTCGTCACGACATGAACGAGGAAATGAATATCGGAATTGAACCAGAAATAACTTCTAGTTTTCAAAGATATCAAAAAATATGAAAATATGGTGATGATTTATTTTTTTAGTAAAACCATATTTCAAAAGTAGCTTAAATTGCTTTATTTCGCAACGTATGTGGTAATAAAAATATTCAATCAGTAAGATTTCATTTTTGGTATATGCAAAGTGCTTGGTTATAGCTACAAAAACAAAACATTTTATCAAAGCAAGCGTGTTTTAGTTATAAGTAAAAGTTGGTTTACTTTTTGTACCTCCGTCCGAAATTTTCCGTTACTTTTATTCATATTCTTCCTAATTACAAACTTTCGACATTCAAAAGTGTCGGTTTTGTGTCCATCTGAAGCAGACTAAAGCAGAAATACGCCAATGTGCTTCTGTCGCTAAGTTTACTGTCGCTAACGCCGAATGTTGAACGTGTATCAGACAGCGAAATGTACTTTCCGAATACTATTACACTTTTATTGACCAAACAAAAAATGGAAATCACCGAAAAATGTGTTGTCGTTTATGAACTAAACATCAACTAAATGTTTAAAAAACAATTGCTTAAAAAGGCTCGAAATAGCTTTATTTCGTTATTTCGGGTATGCACAGTAACAACTCACCCTTCTGTCATTTTGGGAAAATGATTCTACTAAATTGCGCATTACTTAGGATTGACACTTTCAGAATTTGTTATAAGGAAATAATTTTTCAGATAAAAATAAAAGTAGTAATGCGAGAAGATTTATTGGGTGCGTTTTTAGAGACATGTTTGTATTTTAGAAAAAATGTCTAAAGAACGTACTTCAGATTTGCATGTGCTTTATTGCAATCTGATCTATGCTTGAACTGTTCTCTTAAGGTTACCACATGCCGTGTAGAAGTTACCAGTGTATGCCCAGAATGATCTGGGTCCGTCCTGGTTTCAAATGCCAAAGTGCCTCTCTTTCAAGATAATAGCTTTCAAAACACATGATTTTGTCATTGATTTGCCCATTGTGTTATTTTCTTTTAACATTTTCCCAAACAAGACCTGATTTTGACGTCTCTAATAGGAGAGGCTTGAGAAAACATTGAAATAAAAGAAAAAACTGCTGATAACCAGCAGTTTCTCTATTTGCCTCAATATTTTCTTAGCTATATTGTATAAAACCCTTTCTTTTTCAATATCAATTTTGTCGTCTGCAGCAACTTTCACATTGGACAATCTTATTTTTTGTCGTTTGGGAAAGGATTAATTATGACTCGCGCCAGCGTTCCTTTGTTGAATATGAAGAAAACCCATCATAGTATCAATGTTCGTACCGATTCTATTTACATTCGTGTCTAATCCATCAACTTTCCTTTCTATTCTTGTAACATCGTTCTGTAGACTCGATATATCCGTTTCAACACGTGAGAACCGCATTCCAACCTCATTTCTTCGCTCAGCACTGGGATCTTTATTACCTGAGGACCAGGATAAAGCACGCGTTTCATCTGTCCCAGGCACAAGATTTATCCCAGACGCAGTAGCTGTTTGAGCTGATTGTTGTTCGAATGATAGGAAACGTCTCTGTGACATCAAACCTCGCGTTTGTAATTCATCTAAGATTGCGTATATCGGAGTGGCTATAATTCTTCCTGTAGATGCCTGTCCGACAAGTAAGCCGAGTGCCCGTAATTCTCCGTTTACTTCAGCAAGAATTAACGAACCTGAGTCCCCATGGTCAGCGAATACAAGCCCTCTATGCTTCTCTAAAATTTCTAATTGATTAAGAAGCACAGTTACCCCATCAGCATCGGCCAACCTAGCTTTGGTGGAAAACTTGAAATTGTGCACGCTCGAGTACGTTGCTCGAGTTTCCGCTCCAAATTTTACAACGTCAACACAGCATCTGTTTTCCATAAAGTCTCTTTCAACTACTTCACCAGAATTGTAAGAGAATCCATCACTCTGTACATTCTGTGTGTCCATGTCTGTAGAATCCATTGGTTCGTCCCCTGAAAGGATACGTTAAATGTATATAATCAACCCATACCCAAACAACAAAAAATCAACTATTATGGCGTAGACGGGAGCGAGGATGTTCAGAGATATGTGTACTTTTTTGTCAATACTCTTATAGGATTTTCATATTTCCATTTTCTATAATGCCATGGCTACCAGACTTGTTGAAATTACCAAATTCTTTACACAAAGGATGAGTGCAAATAAGGTCGTCCCGATCTTCTTCTGTTTTGTCACACTTGACTGCTAAACATATTGACCATATGCAGGCAAAGTATCAACATAAACATATTTTTTTATTTTGAAGATATCTATTAAATTTAAGTGGGTGGGGTAAGTCAGCCGCTATGTCTTCAGGTGGTAATCGATGTCTCATACAGTTTTACGAAACATTCACAGTTTTAAAGCTGGTGATGCTGTAAAATATATATGTCATGCGCTTTGAATACACATTGTTGTTTATTACATCGGTGGCCATGTACAATAGAAAAGGGGCAAAGAACACTGTAATGAATTTTCATAATTTTAAGAATGACTATCTCCAGTGCATTGTAATCACTGAAATAAAGAAAATGCCTGACAAATGTATGTCATTGCATCATCAGTTTTTAGATTGTGAATGTTTCGTAAAACTATATAAGAGATTTGTGGTCTCCTGATGGCATAACGGGTAACTTACACCACACAATTTCACTTTGATGTCAAATCGGTATGTTTAGTACCACTGATACTGAAAATGTTATATGATTAGATAAGACAACAGTATTCATTTTCCGAAACGGAGAGGGGGTCTTTACGCGAATAACAAAATGACAATTAAGGGTTCCTGCTTTTAGGGTAACGTAATTAGGTAAGTATATGTGTTGTTTTTGAATTTAGCAACAAGGTGCCGGAGATCGCTCATACGATATTTTTCTTAACATCTGATACATGTAAGACTCTTAGTCGGATCGATAAGCAACACCCTGTCGCATCCGCATCTAAATGTGAATCAAACATTAATATGCAATTTTTGACAAGGGCCATCAAAGAATACTACTGTCGAGTTAAAACTTTTCAGATGGCGGATATTTTTTTTAAGGATTTACATCATGATTTCTCTTAGTCTGATGAGTTGTACCATGTCACGTCACATTTTAACGGATCAAAAAATCATTTTGGTGAATCAAAAACCTATGAACAAGTAATACAAATGAATATTTAAGAAAAATGTCTGCCGAGGTTGGTCTAAATCGGGTCAATAATCTATTGAAAAGGCAGAGATGAATTTTAAAAATATCTCATAATTTCCCTTAATCTTAAAAGCCCCGGCATGCTATGGTCCCAATGGTTTAGAAATTACAAAAAAAAATCACGACCAAGTTCTGAAATGAGTCACCAAGAAATATTCCAACAAAGTTTGGTCAAAATTGGTAGAATAATCTAGAAGATAAGTAAAAAAGTTGCATCCAAACATTCATACCAAATATATAATACCTATCAGCATTATTTCCCAGTTGTTCGAGAGGTCTTAAACAAGATATGGATGGCCTTCGGAAGGTAGATCACACTTAGTAGCATTGTGGCTAGAGCACTTCGCACCGAATTAAGCTAAATATTTTTTTCTTCTAAATTTATGTTATTTAATTTCCTAATAGTTCAAGCTATGATTAAGGTTTCTTGGCCATGTCGTAAAATTTCTGAGAAAATGCTCGAGTCCCCACAGACTTATGCCTAATAAAAGCAAGAATCTTACTTGAGTCTGGAAACTCCCCCGACAAAGGTATTCTTTCGGCATCTGTTATTTCTACCACCGCTATTTCCATCCCTGGTGTCTCTCCAGTCCCAAGCTTATAAAAAGCATGACGTACTTTACCCATAGGTCTGTCTGGCTCTCCAGGACGATTTAAGGGATTAGGTTGATAGACATCCACAGGTGGATCTTCACGCCATTCAAATGCTTTACACTCCTTAGGAATCTTACCAAAGTCAAACAAGACGTGTGATGCAGTCAAAAAGTATATCTTGTCTTTGTCTTTAAAAAAGGGACCAATGCTTCCAGTCACTCTTCCAATACCAGCAATTGCGCAGCCCATTTTTACATTTTTGTGTGGGTCCGTTGCGTTTGATAGAAACTTGAACCCTCCCTCTCTAACATCGGTCACTAAGCCATCTAAATATGTCGGGAATGGTTCTTCAGATAGTGGAATGTAGCCTTTAATTGGCACATACAATGCAATGCACAGACCCTTCTCAACTACACTTTTTGCCTTCCCAAACTTTCTTGATTTAAAATGACTAGGAGAGATCATTTGTAAGTTTGAGTTTTTCTTGAATAATCCCTCTGAATTTTTAACTGTGCTTTTTGCGATGGAACGTAGTTCATCCTCAGTGAACTTAAGAGCATTAAAATCCTCTTTCCTTGCAATATCTTTTCCTTCGGTACTCCATTGACCAATGACTCTTGATACGATCCTGAAGTCTTTAAAAGAGATGATGTTCCATGAAGGTTTGTTCAGGTAAACCACAAAAACTATGCTATTTGGTTTATCTAATTCATAGGATGGTACAACGGAAGCAATGTCTTTATGTCCCTCCAAAATGAAACGGCAAATACCGTCACATACTGTTTCCATTACCTCTGCCTTATATCCGTACATTTGACATGCGAACTGCAACTGAGCATTGTCTGGGGCAATACCATTGTCCATCAAAAGAGTCATCTTTTTCAAATCTGAGTTTTCAATAGCATCTGTCCAATCATCATTTCCTATATGAAAGAGAAAAAGCCATATATAATGACGAGAGGGCCATGATGGTATAAAGTTGCTCTCCAGAACTAAGATAAAATGAAGCACAATTTTGTTGGAATCGATTAATATTTGTGACTGTAAGAAAAACAAACTAATAAACAACAATTTTGTCAAATTGAAAGGCACGCAACTTAGATAATGATATGACTAAACTGAAAATTACTCTGATGCACTATTTTGTGGTCACCAACATTTTGTCGAAATTTAGTATTGGTCGATCAATAACTAAGTGTGTATTTTGCAGTGAACCAAAGGTCGAAAATGACCATGTGTTTCAAAGATATTTCACTCTGAAGAACAATTGTGCCAAGTGGTGCTTGTATCTTAGAAAAGAATCATGTTCTCGATTTTCTTTATCTAAAGATATGGCGGCCATCTTGAAATGGCAACTATGTTGGTTTTTCATGGTAGACATTATGTGTTTTGAAAAGAATATACGCTTAGGAACATTTGAACAAACATTGATGCTTTTATCTGAAAACGAAGTATTTTTCTGATTTCTTTATCCATGGGGCCAACTTCGAAAATGGCAGCCATATTGGTTTTTCAACGTGGATACCGTTTGTTGTTAAACTGGTATACTTTGAGGAACATTGTGCTAAATTAAGTGCTTGTATCACAAAGTGAAGTATTCGTCCATTTTTTGGACTTAAGCTCCCCACTAACAATAAAGTACGTTCTCTTTTTATCAATATTCCTTTACTCTACTGAACACAAATCGTTTGCCAATATCCACCGTGTCTTAGACATAAGCTTTTTATTTAGCAAGTCCTATCTTTTTGTCATTTGGAAAATGGATAGTCAAGTGTCTAGTAACGTTCAATATTCGATAGATATTTTAAGAAAATACTTAAGAATAATAAAATAAAGACCTTTACTTTGGTGCCTGTCTAGGTTGTTCTCTTCCTAGGACAAGGAGTCTTAAGGCAACTTCATAATGGTCATTTTTATTCATTATGTTAAGTGCTTGTCTCACAGAAAACCATAGAAAACAATCCACAGACACTTCTCACCGATTTTTATGATTTTTGGCATGATGGACCATCTAAAGGTGCAATGTCTGTTTGCAAAGTATTTTTGTCCTATCTCCATGAATACCAGTTTTATGAGTGTCATCTATGTTAGGCACCTTGAATTTAGGGACGGGACATTTTAGACACATTCCTTTCATTTTTAGCCATTTTCAGCCAAGGAAATCAGACTTTATCATATTTTACAGTATAATACCATATCACTATCTGAATGTAACTACTCCATTCTTCTAATTAATATAAAAATCAAGAAAATGTTTAATATACTTGAGTGATGTCCCTTATGTTGTAGGTACCCTCTATAATATTGCCGGATTAGCTCTTTTTGTTATTTTCAAGGCATTAAATCTTCTAGGGTAGGGTTAATTGACAGTGTGTATTTAATTCTATGGATAATCGTTATCATGGCAACGGATGACATAAAGGTTAAGTGGGGAATTATTGAAATATAGTGTGTTTTGGGAAAGCTCCTCACAAAACATAGCAAATATTGTATCAAAATATTTAACTCTCAATTATGGCAGCAAAGGAACAAAAAAGTTAAGCCGATGTGATATACAGAAATGGCTTAGTAAAATAGATAACAATATGAGAGAAGAATAACCTACTATTTTTTTGCGCCTCTAAGATCACCTCTAATTTCTCTATCTTCTCCCATTTCTTCTTACGGTCCGGACTTTTATTTCCTTGTTCATGTCCATCCTCAATTTTACGAATATTTTCTTCCTGTTCCCTTTTCACTTCCTGTATTCTCTCATTATAACGAGCTCTTTCGTAAGTTAGATCCTGTTTGTTAGTTTTTCGCTGTTTTCCAATTTCTTTGGCATGTTGAGAGCGCAAATCAGCCATATCTTTTTTTGTCTCTTCCATCCGTTTTAGCATCATTGCTTCTATTTCTTCTTCTCTTTTCTTGGACTCTCTTTCCACTGAATAATGATTAATCAATCTCATTCATTTTTATCTATTTTGCTGTTGAAAAGACATTTAAACACGAGATGTCTGTAAAACATAAATGCCCCCTAAATGACCTACCGTTGATGTAGGTCAAACTTCAAAGTCAACGTCACAAGGTCCAAGGTCATGGTCAAATGTGGAAGGTCTTCGTCGGAGGTGTCCATGTGTGAAAGGTCAAGGCTGTATGTGTAATAGGACAAGATATATCGGCCATGTTAAAGGCTTTTAACCCATTACCATTCAGTAGCCTTTTTTTACCAATAGGCGTTGAACAAACAATAATTCTTTAACTTTTTCATTTTCAACCTTAAAAAGTCTTCTTTTATATGATTAGTAAGTTTGCTTTATTAGCTTTTCAGACCATTAAAGAAAATATACACTTTGTTCTTTAAAAAGAGTACTTTGCAATTAAATATGACTGGGTATGATAACTTTTACAAAATTGATTAAACATTACTGTGGAAATATATCCAATTAAAATGTTTTTGACTTCATTCTTTTCTTTAATATTGTATTTCCCTATGATAACAAAGAAATTCTTAACAAATATATAAACTTGTTGTCTTATTTCTGTTTGAAGAAAAATAAAATACAACACCAGGCAATTAAAGGGTGCTGTTCTGCTAAGTCTATTTCTATGAAAAAGGATTATTTCATCAGATCCAAAGTTATATCATTAAAAAGGCACTGTCTCTGAAAACTTTACATGTATCAAAATGTGTAAAATAATCAATTATGCATCTTTGTAACAGTTGTTTTATAATCATGTGCAGAAAGGGTTAAAAACCAATAATTCTTATCTCTACCATGTTTGTTTAAATACACCGTTGAATCCATCTCTCTGAGTTTTAATGGGTTAAACAGTCAAACTCCAAGGTCAAGGTCACAAGGTCATGGTCAAATTGGTAGGAGGTGTCCATGTGTGACATGTCAAGGCTGTATGTGTAATAGGACATAAGATAAAGGCCCAGTTTAAGTTTTTCAAAAGTAGGTCAAACTAAAAGGTCACGGTCACAAGAAATTGGACATTCTTTTTTAATTCAAGGGCAGATAACAGAAAAGAGTTATCTGAATTCCGTAAGCGGTGTGCACAACGAAACACCGTGGATATTCATTGTGGCAAGTTCGATCAAATTCCGATCAACAATGTAGGAGGAGTTGTGCACACAAGAGATTGCTAACGGAAGGAAAGATTGACAGACAGACGGACGGACAGACGGACGACCAGGGCCATAACATAGTACGACATTTCGAGCGATTAAAATGTAGGTCAGACTCTAAGGTCAAGGTCGCAAGGTCCAATGTCATGGTCAAATGAGGTCTTGGTAGGAGGTGTCCGGTATGTGTGAGATTTCAAAGCTGTATGTGTAAACAAACATGGGATAGAGGCTAGGTTAAGATTGTTTTAAAGTAGGTCAAACTCTAAGGTCACTAGGTCCAAGGTCATTGTCAAATGTGAGCGGTCTTTGTAGGAGGTGTGCATGTGTTAAATATCGAGAATGTATGTGTAAAAGGACACGAGATAGATGCCAGTTTAAAGTCTTTTAAAAGTAGGTCAAACTCCAAGGTTAAGGTCACAAAGTCAAAGGTCATGGTCAAATGTAAACCGTCTTGGTAGGTGGTGTCCATTTGTGAAATTTCATAGTCCGTGGGCCGGGGGGGGGGGGGGCTCACCATGCATCCCTTAAGGGCAGTCTCTAAGTGGTATAGAAATATTCATTGGAACTCCCTGAGTAAAAATCAAGATGTTAACAGTTGATATCCTGGGATGCACTCGCCATTTTGGATGGTTTTCAAAATGGCCACCACGAAAAAAGACAATTTGACTTGGTATCAAATAGCAGCTTTCCAAAATTTGTTTTGTATTGTAAGATCATATTTTAAGGATAATCGAGTGTACAAAATGTAAGAGAAGTGTTTCCATATTGAAAAGTGGTTCATTAGACATCGCGTTTGCTAAACTTCTTTTCAAAATGGCCGCTAAAATCGCAAAAATTCAATAGAAATGTTAAATGGTTTTCGCTTTTTGAAATATTTTGGTTTAAATATTGTAATTCTTTTGCTTTAAGACTTAGATAAATATTTCATAAAAAATGAAAGCACTATGGAGAATATCTATGAAATCATTACCGTTCAAATGTCAATAAAACACAAGTAAGCACAAATCAGCGGGTATATAATTTCGATATACATTGATATATTGAAAGGCAAAAGAAATTATACACCTTACTTTCATTTGAATTCACCAAAACTTATTCACAACCCGCGAAATTAATTGTATTATAGATATACGTTTGCCATTTGGCATGAGAAATATGGGGTAAAATGAGAGTGCTCACATATTCTTATTGTTGCTGTTACTGTGTCATTTATAAAGGGGTCAAATGAAAAATTCCAGGTAATGTTTTATCCCCTTTATTCGAATAAAAATGATCAGATTTTGTTTCAAACCTTATCTAAAGTTAATATCTGTGTGTCCCTATTTGCAGTATCGACTGAACGAAAGCACTGTCATATGGATAAGATCAGCCGTCTGTTCTTGAATTCTTGAGTTATGAAACAATCATCCAGTGAAGAACTCTCTACTTTAAAGACGTTACTCTGCACATAAGTCTGATACTGCCTACGGTTCTAAAATTAAACTGTTTCCCGCCATAAAAATGCTCTCAGACGCATAGCACCGATGCCAATGGTTCCAATCAAACGTCGAACGGTGCTTCATTTAAAATGATGATCTCACCATCATTTCCTGCAGCTATCTGGACAACGTCAGGTTACATCACGTTAGTAACGAACATAATTTTATTGGTCTGGTTTGTGTATCGTCCCCCTTTTTTTCCTTTTTTCTCACAGTTTAAGCTCCGTAAATGTCGAAATAAACTGTGCAAAAAGAGGTTAGCACACTCGGAAAATGTTGGTTCCCAATAAAAAACTATAGCGAAATCTTTAAAAGGAAAACAATGCTTTGATTTTGCATTCATATTGCTGACGTTTCATGAAAATCTTGTGTCAAAACTCTTAAAACGTCAACTCCATATCTAACGTTAAAGTGCATAGTGGTCAGATATCGAAAGTCAGGCAAATTTCAATATCGGGTAAATTCACCAACAATTGCTTTGATCGCCATAAAACAACTTTCTATGCTACAGAAAAGCTTTCTGACTAAACATATCCTGACCAATTCATATTGCAGAGGACGCTCAAAGTCAAGGACGTTACAGAAGTCATGGCTTTCGCTAACCTGGCCTCCCAAATGACATGTACAAGGTGATACGTCTGTAAACACTCAAAAGGCGTCACTTCAATGTATCCTGGTTTAATAGCAACGTGTCCAAACCCACTGACGCATTGCCTTCCGATGCCTCAACGTCATTGGCGTATGGTCGACAGGCTTTGATGCAAGCTATACAGGACCTATTCCGGATAATCTCGTCCCTAGTTGTTGTGCCTGTGACGTCCCAGAGGAGTCGGGCTAACTTCCTACAAGATGGACATCTGTTACGTCGTCAGGACGTCACCATGAAACTGTCCTCTTTGAACGTCGTTTTACGTTATCTTTCAGATTTTTCTCAATCATTCGCGACAAAACCTACATCGATTCTGTACCGTAGGCGTCTGATTGTCGATTTATGCCTATTTAAATGCAAAGTGACACCTCTAAGGAGCATGCCTCATTGGAGTATGATAAGAGCTCTCTGACGTTGATTTAAAGTCATTATTTTTCGCCTTCCAATTATCAATTTCAAATAATTTATAACAGTTAAATTGATTCTGCTAAAAGATCTGTGAAATCGTGTATTTTTGGACAAATTAGGCAATATCGATTACACTGCACACGTGACGCACGTGATTTTTGCTTACCTGGATTTTGTCCAATATCCTGATCGTTTATTACACACACGCACTGTTTGTGTGATGGTTGTCAATCGGGACAACTTTATAGCATAAAACAATTTTTATGTAATAATCAGATACTGTAACTATTGTCTGATTACATCAGTCCACGAGCTTAGAAACATAAAACTTCATGGTTCCCGTCTGGCCATGCTGACAATCCAGTTTTTGCCTTTGTCGAGGGGCTTACATTTTTGCGGAAATTGGAATTTAACTCTTGTTTATCATTTACATAGCAACGAAGACTACACATGCAGAAACAGATGTCAATATCTTGAATACTGTTTTGTCGGTGGGGTATTTAAATGAATTTAATGATATGCACGTGCATATGGCTTTTTGACCAATACAAATGACCTATTCATTTATTATATCGAAAAATTGTAGTGCACATTTATAGTCGTGAAATAATTACAAATATGCTTGGAAATAAGAAAAAAAATTCAATCTATAATTATATAGTTTCTTTTGCCGTTGAGTATATTACGTTCTTGGTGAAAAACAACTTTTATTTATGGCATTATGTTGATAAAGCTTAGCTTTCAGAGTATATTGTTTTATTGAGATTGATTATCAACCCATTTCTAATTACCGATACCAAACATATGCTATTGGCTGCCACAGTCGCAAAAATTCAATAAAAATGTAAATAATACACTACTCAAAACTTATAAGTACTCCGACTATATCATAAAGCATATCTCTGGACAGGCTTAACATATCTTAAACAAATTTTACACAACTTCACCTTAACCTTATTACCATCATCTATTAAATTTTCATGAACTTCGGGAGAATATTAATTACACAAGAAGCAGCTAACGGAGACCACTGTTGGTAGCAAAAGTCACAAAGTCAAGATTTTGTGTGTTCCTTGTTCCCTCACACAATAGCATGGTACCAGGAACGCATTAACAATTTGTAATTCCTGAATTATGCTGTAGGGATATCCTCTTAATAATTTAGGAGTCGATGTAAGAATCTCTATGCTTGCTAAGCATGTGCCAGATCATCATCATACTGGACAGTAAGTCGTTAGTCTGTAAAACTCTTTTTTTCACAATTAGCAAATTTAATGCATCCTTGGCAACTGAATATTGATGTTTTGATTGTGAGATCATGCTTTATGCATCTTGTACATCTTGTCTTAACGAATTGAGCCGTTATCGGATAGTTTGGACGCTGAATGGTCTCCCTTGAAGGTATAATGTATCCCTTTCTGTGACAGCCACTGAACTCTTCAACTCACGTAGACGAGACAAAACTATGTTACGGTCCTAATTCCGGTTTGTTGTCCTGTCACGTGGTTGTCTTGGTATTTTGGTAGCACTTCCGGTTCGTCTGTACTCGGCCACAAATTTGGTGACAGCAGTTGCATGTACATTTATGATACGGATTGAATTTCTTTAGAAAAATGGCACGAATGTAACAAAAATGTTGATGTTTGACAGTTACGAACGATATTTTGAATTCAATTTGCATAGAACGACTGGAAATGTGGGTATGAGAATATTACCTACGTTTTAATTGCACCACCTTGTCAAACACCCATTGTTATTGGTTGTTGTTGTAAAGATTTCCGACGCATTTTATGTTTTTATGTTTGGCACGTCAATCCAGAAAAGAATGAATTGTTAATTAAGCACATGGGATTCGTGTATGAAACACAGGAGGCGTATTTGAATTTTCTTTAGTCGACCGGAAGTTACCATTTTGCACAATAATTTTGCAAAATGAAAATGATATCGGTCAAGTAATGAAGTTAGGGAATAAAAACAATATCGACTTTTCATATTCCTTTATCGGGGAAAATTTTGCGCATAATATAAAACGGAGTACTTATAAGTTTGGTTAAGTATATTTTACTTCAAATAATTCATAAGGTAAATGGAACCATTAACGGAAGAAATATGTAAGCCATTACCGTATAATTAGCAATACAATCAAATAAAGCACAAATCATCAAATATTATTTTTGGATGTACATTGTCATTATATTTATATCTTGGTGAAAAGCAGCTCTTATTGTTAGCATTATTTTGACAAGGTTAAAATTTCAGAGTATTTTGTACAAGTTGAATTGATTATGAACCATTTTTATCATAGATAACATTAATACAGGCGAAAAGGCCTTGAACCCGTCCCGTCTATAGGTCACGCGTACGCAGTTCAAGTCTTAAAATCTCAATGTTATGTAATATAACCGGAAGTTAAAAATGTCCGAAATGTTGCGGAAATTGTGCATGCCAATAACGATAATTACATAAGCGTTAGAAGCAATCCGAAATTGTTGTCGGGCGGGGGGAATATAATGAGATAAGTTTACGTATTGTGACGTCATATATGCGATTATAACGTCGACGTTTTTTTCTGCGTTCCCGCGGTTATAATTTCAACACTGGTTTTTCTGTGTTCCCGAGACGTTAATGTTCCAACGCATTATCAGACGTCGTTTAAGCTTTTTCAAATAACCTAACTTCAGGCTTGGGCCAAAGTAGCTACCCTCGGACCATGTATATGAAATACCTTGATCGGGGAAATTATGCGGTCGTTTTGACCCTTTTGATAAGATCGGCAGTGAGAACCAAGTATAACATAGGGGATCGAAACATACCTAAACATGTCTAATTAGACTTATTTCTAACACAAATCAAAGATTCTGTCTAGGATAGACTAATGAATGGACCAACTAAGTCACGTCTTTTCACTATGGTCCGACATTGATGTTTTTTTGCCCTTTCCCAAACAAGACTTGGTTTTGACGTCCCTATAGTCTGCCTACAAAGTCAAAAAATGTGACTTTCGTAGGCATTCTCTGAACATGGGCGACTACCATGCCCAATGATATCTTCAAGGCATGGCACGTACGGCTTGCCCAGTAGTCGCCTCTAGCAGGCGATATTGGTTGAAATAAACTAGGTCAAAGGTCATTCGGTACATTTTTCAGATATGCCCCCTAAAATACCTCATAACTTACACATTTATTAAGCTAAAACAATTATTTTGGTACCTAAATAAAGCTAACGATTTGTACTGTCACTTAAAACATCAATATGCAACTTTACGAATTTGTGTTTTTGTAATTTTTGATAAATATAACAAAAAATGGCCAAAAAAAATCGCAAAAATAAGTTTTTTTCGAAAAGTAAAAAAATCCTAAAAAATACAAACGGTATGTTTGGATGAATGACATTATAGTTAAAAATTGCCTAGACACTTGTTGTCTACTGAAATATATTTGCTTACAGAATTAGTCTTTGGCTTACCCCTGTAGCCATAGCTAAAAGTGAGTGGGGTAAATTTTCAAAAAAAATACAAAAAAACACAAACATTGGTGTAGCAATACGAACTTCACATAAATGGTATTCTACGATATTTTTACGATATTTTATTGGAAATTCTTGTTTAAAAATAATATTTTCATGAATTTTTATAGCTTTCGATGCATTTTCCTAAAATATAATAAGAATTTTAAGGACAAAAACATTGCTCTAATAAAACAACATTAGAACTATATATAGCTTATATCAACATCACTTAGTCAAATCAAAGCCTCTTTTGACGAATACATAGTCATTAAAAGTGCAATTAAATAAATAAAGACTCAAAATAAAACAGAAATTAAGCATAATCAGCAGCTGAAAGTAGTCATTTCACTATCTTATAGCTCGCGATAATAGGTGGCAGAGCAGCCCTAGCCAATAGGCTCTACCAGGTCATTTATCGTGAGGTATACGATCATACGACATTGAAGGTAAGTATTTATGTTTCAACATGTTTTGTTCATTAATGGTGTAGTTTCACTTTGTAAACCGGGCATTTCATTCCATTATTGCAATTTGGGTGATTACATCTGGTAGCCCTACGAGAACATTCGAACATGTACATAAGATGTAATTAGGAACGGATCAATCCATTCTATGGATTTATTTTTATCACAATCATAAGTCTGACTGCAGTTCTGATATGCGATTATGGTATGCGATATGAAGATATTAAGTGCCCATGAGGGTATATATATATATATTAGATATGTATATTCTGTTTTTATTCGGGAGACAGGGCGGAGCCTAAAAACGGTTCATTACATTTAAGCGTGAGGAGAAACAGCCTTCTCGGTTTACGGTAAATCGTCGGTGTTATTGGAAAACATTATAACTACAGCGTTAATCAAGCTGTAGTTACGAGGTTTTATAACAACACATTTTACAATTGCACATTCTTTCAATTTCGAAATGTGCCCATGCTCGTACCGCACGTTTTTTCTCTTCTATCAACCAAGGTGTCAAGAAGTAAACTCGTCGAATAACCTCTTTGCTTAGCCACACCCTGTCATGTGAATAAAAATGGAATATACGTGCTTCCATTATGACAACAGGAGATTCAGTCTTTGGGTCTATCTGATTTTGTTACCAATACTCTTTAAATTGTTTTAGAAATTAAACTAAATATGATTCTGTATGTGTCTCTAATTATGCAAATCACTCAATCTTTAATAAAACGTTACATTACTGGTTAATATTAAAATATAAAGACACAACGATCGCCATCTAATCCATCCTGTACAATCCTTACCATTTTAATTAACAACTAATGGGTTGTGGAGTTGGCACAAAGGAACTCTTTGTACATAAATAAGGAAAATCTATGAACCTGGGGTTGCTTTTTAGTATGCTGACGACAATATACCAGACAAGCCTCTGGGCATTGACTAACTTATGACATTACTAAAAACTCTTCATTCAATTATAATTTTCGTTGTATTCAAATGTGTATCTTTCATTTTTATACGAGTATTGCTGTGCCTTATCATAAAACATACGAAAAAAGTGAATCCGTATGTTAAAAACCTCAGACATTTTTTTTGCATCATAACTCAGATCATGCGATTTAATTCAGAAAATCGAACAGGATCGTGTTGTTGTTTACTTGATTGGTCAGTATTTGTTAATGCCGAAATAAATAAAAGTAAAATAAAATGGCTTTTGTATTTCAATTGTGCAGAAATCGAGTTCTTTCATATAAAAATTATACCTTAAGCCTACATTATTACCACAACTCGAAGTCCATTTGCTTGGAAATCTTAACATTCGTCGATGCAAGAGATTCTCAGCATACACATCAATTTGTGAAGTTAAAGGTCACAAAAACCTGGACGTATTTTCGTAGGATCAGAGACGTAATTACAAATATTTTTAGAATGCACCCATGGGAAAGAACTTAAGAAGCGAGCGTGCTCTTCTATTCCATTAACTGCTAGACTCAACAACAGGTATTGTTTCAGAAGGTCAAAAAGATGAAGGCTTGATCATATCAGTTATTCTTGGATAAATATTTACGTCGCATAACTATTATGATATATTTCATACGTCAATAGATGCGAAATATATCATGCATCTTCGGCGTCATCTGTGGCAACGGTAATTGACAAGGTATTGACTTGCACTGTAACGGGACATGCTGAAGATGGAGGAAAAATCACACAAAGTGTTTGGTATCTAATAACGGGTGGAATACCTTAATCATCTGCCAGATTTGACAGCGCTTTCAGTGAGACCTCTTTTTTTAAAGGGTTGGAGTACGATAAATGTCTAAAATCGCATGGCAGTTTTGTTTCGTGATCTCAAAAATCTTTAAAGTTAACTGTGGGTATTCTCTCGAGATAATGCTGTGCACCATGCAACTTAGCCTGGATTTTAGTATAACAATGTCTTGCTGATTCTCTATTCCTGTTCACAGGTACCACAATTTTACATATATCAATGTCTTTGAATCATATTCTTCACGTTGTATACAGATGACTAGACCCAGGCTACACACTAAGTTCTACATGTACATAGACTGATACTGACTGAGATGTGGGACTGATAACACAGAGTACCGTGAAGGTGTTAGTTGGGGAGCCTAGTCTCCAATCTGTACCGTGATTCTGCCATTGTGTGTTATTGGGGGGATCAAAACGTTTTGAGCCTCGCACAGACAGAACCAGATATTTGTATTAAAACGTTCTTGTTTTTCCACTTAGACTTCTTCGAACTCCATACAATACTATTTTCCCATCTAGTTAGCCAGTGTTTGGTGGTAGCAAAAAGAAGAGGACTCGCCATAAACTACAGAAAATTGCTCTTCAACACATTTTGGAAATAATTCCAATGGTTCTTGTGGACGTAATTTCTGTCAATTGTCCGTAGAAACAGACTATTTTGCTTTTAAAGGAATGGTTCATAGTGGATACAGCTATCGGATGTGCCTGGGTCATAAAAGAACGATTGTCTGGCTTGCCCTTAAAAGTTTTTTTTCACTTGTGAAATGTGTAGGCCTATGGAAGGATGATTGAACAAAGGTTCTAGCCACTCGAATCTTATCAAACTATGTCATTGAGTTGTGGGACTTTCTAGTACAAGAATTGTCCTGGGCCCACCTTCTTTAAAGCTGTTTTGAATCTAAATTTTGACCAAGCAATCAAAATTAATTTTGTTAAAAAACACTTATTGAGAAAAATCCATCAGTTTCTATATTTTTCTCCCCTGTGCCCGGTTCTACTGTTTCAAGATAGCACAATGCTAGAAAGAATTGAATACCGGATGTTGCTTTAATTCATCATTAACAGTATTGATTTCATAAAATATATCATTTTTCTACTGCTTTTAGCTGAAACATGCCTAAAATATTGAAGATCTCTCTTGCATATTTTGGAATTTTGGTGTTTGATCCCACTCTGTTCTTTAAATCTATAAACACGCTCTGAAGTTAAGCAAAAAATATGAAGGTACAAGTTAATAGCATATCGCATCGATGAAATTGACTTACTTTTTATATAGTTCTTATGAAAACAAAAAATATCTTTTGGTTTGACCAAAAGTCGATTTTCAATAAAAAGAAAATGCCATTTTTGCTACTTCTGCATATATGTACATGTCAGGCCCGTAGGAAGCAATTTTATATTGGGACGGCTGAAGCCCTTGTTTCTGAATATTTTTTTTTGGGGGGGGGGGGGCTAAATTTGATTTTCTCTAAAATTTCGCGTAAACTAAGGAAAAATCGGCATTTTGGGCTATTTGGGGGGGGGGGCAAAGCCTCCGAGCCCCCTGTTCCTACGGGCCTGAAGGTAACAAGTTACTATGCCAATCATCTTTTTTTATTTATTGAATAAGCTTTTCTTTGTCTAATGGATTGTAGTTATGCATCCAGTCTTTCCAATCTGAGGCTTTTTAGTGTACAGTAATCCATCAGAATTTATAGGTGGGGAGGTGTAGTAGGCCTAGGCCTATGTGTTCTTCGTGAAACAATGTCAACCATTTCCGAACAACTGAGTTTTATTTTATTTTTTATACAAAAGACAAATTGTTCTAGATTGTTAAATGTTTATTCATTACATTACTTGTAATGTTTTGGTCGCCAGAGTAAATTGTACCAAATTCCTAGGTTATTTGAGTGGGTGGGGTAACTCTTACTCACTTTTTTAACATTTACACCATGAAAGTCATTGTTTTAGATGTTATTTTTGCAGGTATATACTAATATGATCTATTTAGAGTCAATATCCAGACAAAAGAAATGATATCATTTAAGTCCCATCAATACCGTTGAAATGCCGTGTACACTGTGTAAAAGCAATGATCGTTACAAATCTTGACCCCAGCTGACTTCGAGCTGTACCTGCATATAGAAATGGTGACTTTTTACCATCAAACTTGATTTTAAATGTTTGCTAAGGGTTTATAGACATTTTTGAACGTGTTTGTGTAATTGAAATCGCAATAATTTTTCACATGCAGCATGATTTCCATTTACACTGCGTTCAAATTTTGCACATTTTTTGCCATTTTTTACATTTTGCCAAATATTAACGAATGTGCAAATGAGAAAAGTATCATTAACTATATTTTATATGCAAGACAATTTATTGGGCTTTCATTTAAAACCGTTTCCGTGCATTTAGACATATAATTGACAGAGTTATACGCATTTAAAGGGGGCTTATGTGAATTTTGCACCCAATGACCTTTGACCTTGTTTTGTGACCTTAAAACGGCCGACTGGAGGCGACTACCGGTCTAAGCAAATCAGGCAAGCCTTATACTTTGCAAATAATACATCAAAACTCCATGTTCAAAAAATGCCTACGAAAATGTTTTCTAGCCACTTTTTCAGAATTGGCAGGTAGACTACTATTAGAATAGACCTGAGAAAGCATTGAAATGAAAGTTGTTGATAGCCAGCATTTTCTCCTTACTACATTGTACAGAAACCCCATCTTTTTTCTACATCCAATGTGTATCTTTTAAATTAGACCGCCCAAATATTCTTTCGTTTTGGACATTAACTTGCTATCACAAGACAATAGATGTGACCCCTCCCGTAGGCGTGATGTTTTGTTATGTCATTATAGTCCGGCAAAGATCATATGACACATGTTTACAAAATTAACATATAATATCAAATTCAAAACTACTGTAAACTTACATGTGATGACTCAAGATTTGAAGAAGTTTCACATCTGCAATATTCGAACTAACAAACGCATTGTTTACATAGGTAAAATTGTAAACGTGTGACATAGTATCTCGACCGAACTAAAGGTCTTAGTGTCATTTATTCAAGACAAACCTGAGGGATTGTCTTGAAATCCTGCATATATACCTCGTCATACTAAAAACACTTTCTGGGAAGTCCATTAAACATTTGGGGGATGGGGCATGGGTTAGACGTAAAATGAACACAAAGTATAGTAGTGTATGAAAATAAAGAAAATTAACCTACGGTGAACAGTTTCCCTATGCACAGTTTTAACATTATATATTTTGATCAACATGTTTGTAATAAAAGTGCACATTTAAAGACAAAAGTTTTTGATAAGTGGTAGTCCTAGTCATTGATATAGGAACTATGCTATACAGATATATGATTTGGAGTATAAATGAGCCTGATTGAGTATCACGGATAGGTAAATGTATAAAACCGCTTTTATAACAAAACCTATCGTCTTCCAAATGTAAACAAGAGCCGTCACAGACGGATTATGCTCCCCGAATAAGTGTTTGTCACAAAATAAAAACTATCATACATTAAGCCCCCTTTTCCCATGACAGATTTTTTGTACACACATTATTTATAGAATATGGTCTAGAACATCCTATTTATTACATGAGCACAAAATTTCATTAAATTCTGCCCATTAGATGAAGAGAAATAAGAGAAAAACTAATTTTTACACTAAGGCCCCTTTTTCCATGACGCAGCCTTAAATTTACAAACGGAGAAAAAGGTCCCTAGGTATTGACCCAGGGAGTTCACATGTGAAGTTTCATTGAATTTGGTCCAAGGGTTGCTGAGATATGGCTGTGGACGGACGGACGGACGGACGGACACACGGACACACGGACACACGGACGGACGGACGGACGGACAGCGTGGCGACTATATGCTCCCCCGAAATTTTTTCGGGGAGCATAAAAAATCATGCATTCTAACCGCTTTTGTCATAATTATTTAATTGTGGTAATGTTAATGATGTTTGATGATGAGATCGTGATAAGACGTTAGAGAACCTCAATTACTGACAAAATAACGCCCCGAAGTAATTCCAACATTGTATACAAGAGTCAATGTGTTTGTGATAAAACTGCAAATTTTCGAGCAATACATGACTTTGCTAGTACTTCTCATTTATACAGTGAATATACACGTAGGTATCAATTGGAGTATAGATAAGCCTCATTAAGTACAGTTGATAGGTATAAAAAAGTTTATTTCAAAATCGGTTTTATTACAAAACTGGTTGTCTTCCATATGTAGCAAAAATATTGCATTCCAACCGGTTTTGTAACAAAGATTTTTGATACTGGTAACGTTACACTTATTTGATGATGTAATTATGGTGAGACTTTGGAGAAGCTTAATTACCGCCAAAACAACACACAAAAGTAGTTTGAACATTATTTGATTTGGTAAAGATGATTTTGATAAAAGTGTATATTTTCAAAAAAAAATGAGTGATTAGTGCTAGTACTGGTCATTGAAACAGTAGATATACACGTAGATACCACTTGGACTATATACTGAGCCGCACAGCCAACTTCTCACTTTTGATTTTTGTATAACTAAGAAATCGCTTAATCAATCGCCTTGATTTTTCATATTTTAGTAGATGACCTGTTTTCCATCAATTTTAGTCAAAAACAAATTTAATTTTCAGTGTCATTTACCTCGTTTGTTTTACGATTTTGAAATGCAGGCAGATGCATCTTAACAAAAACCTAAAAAAATACCATGCATTTATGCAATGTTTCTCGGGAGTAAAAAAAAAAACATAATTTCGAAAAGGTTTACTAACGAATTTTTATTTTAACAACGTAACAAAGACAGGTCTAAAACGTCACATGGTCGATACGTTGGTTGAGATCGAATTTTACACGTGTTAAACAGTTTGACAGTTAATAAAATCATTGCATACATTCACAAACAGCAATATGAAAACAAACTATGAAGAAATCATTTGCTTTACACTATAACGTCACAAAAGTGACGTCAATACTATAAAACTGGGAGCTTGTATGTCCGCCGTTTGCTCTTTTCACTGCACAGCATCTGGGAATCAATTACGTTGACAATGAATGTTTGGGGATAACATTCCAAGCTTGCACCAAAGCGTTTGCCAACTCCTGAAGTGTTACAATGCAAGCGTGCTTAATTTCTTATCCGACGTCCTAACTCATACCAAAGGTGCTCGACAAGATTCGGATCCGTGGACTTCGAGTACCACGGAAGTACCCTTATACGATTCATAGCAAGCACCGAACGTGCAGTGGCAGCAGAGTACTTCCGTTGTGATAGAATTCCCCGGTTCTGAATCCTTTTGAGCACTTTTTGGTTGAATGACCGAGGACGTCGGATAAGGAATTAAGTATGACAGCCTAAAACACTTAAGAATTTGGAAAACGCTTTAGTGCAAACTTAGAATGCTATCCCACATGTTTTCAATGACTATTATAGTAATTCTGTGCGCTCCAGACGGACATGCACGCTCCTAGTTTTATAGTGTTGACGTCACTTTTGTGACGTAATAGTGTAAAGCAAATAATTTATTCGTAGTTTGTTTTCACATTGCTCTTTGTGAATATAGGCAATGCTTTTACAGTGACAAACTGCTTTACTAATGTAAAATTCGATATCACCCAACGTATCGACCATTTGACGTTTTAAACCAGTCCTTGTTACGTTGTTAGTAAAACTTGTCGAAATTATGTTTTTTATTACTCCTGGTCAACATTGAATAAAGACATGGTAAATTATTCAGGTTTTTGTTAAGATGCAAGTGCATGCTTTTCAAAATCATAAAACGCACGTGCACGTTGGACGAGGTAAATGACACGTAAAATTAAATTTATTTTTGACTGAAATTAATGGGAAATAGGTTATCTGCTGAAATATGAAAACTCAAGGCAAGTGAATGAGCGATAACTAAGTTATACAAAAAAAACAAATGTGAGGAGTTAGCTGTGCGGTTAAGTGTAGATAAGCCTGGTTGTGTACCGTGGATAGGTAGAAAAAAAATTATCAAAAACCGATTTTATTACAAAACAGGTTGTCTTTCAAATGTGACAAAAATCTTGCATTCCAACCGATGTTGTAATAATTGTATTACAATTCCGGTTTTATTACAATTCAGGTTGTAACAATTGTTAAGCATGAATACAGAAAAATGCTTTACCTAAATATTTGGGACATTATATTTTGTTCGATGGTAATGAATAAGCATTTCAAGGGAGTGTATTTCTCCACAATGCGGATTTTAGTAGGATGCTTAAGCTTGTCAATTTTAAAGATGTGAAATTACATCGAACGTTACCAGACTGAATTTGAAGTTGTTCGAGTTTGACCTTATAAAATGACAATTGGATCTGCACTCGAAGGTGATTTTATAATCAATTTCATTTTAAAGAATTCTCTCAAAGCTTTGCTCTGTCAAAATAATGCTATCAATAAGAGCTGTTTACACCAAGAACAAAATATAATGACAATGTATATCAAAATTATAAACATGGCGATTTGTGCTTAATTGTTTTTTATTGCCATTGGTACGTAAATGCTTTCAAAGTTGTATTATTTTGTTATTTGTTATGCTTCTATTTACTTCATGATTTTTAATGTGAGTCTTAAAAGAGAATATTATCATTATTAAGACCAGAACATGTCCAAAAACGAGAATCACTAAAGGTTTTTGTTGAATTTTAGCGATTTTGGCAACTATTTTGAAATTCTTTTTACAGCATCTGTATTGAAAATTGGTGAATAATCAAAGTCATTTTAACAATATACTCTGAAAACTTACCTTTATCAGAATAATGATATAAATAAGAGCTGTTTTTATCAAGAACAAAATATAATAACAATGTTTATCAAAATCATGCACTTAGCGATTTGTACCCAATTGTATTTTATTGCCATTTAAACGGTAATGGTTTCAATGTTTTTTTCCCGTAATGCTTCGAATTCCTTTATGAATTGTTAATCTTAGTCTTAAAAAGTAATATTTACAACATTTATACCAGAACATGTCCAAAAACGAGGATTATTAAACATTGTTTTTATTTTTTGTGATTGTGACTGCAAATTTGAAAGCATATCTATGGTATCTGTAATCAAACATTGGTTGATAATCAATTTGAATTTAACAAAATACTCTCAAAGCTTATTTTATCAAAATAATGCTATAAATAAGAGAACAAAATATAATGTCAATGTATATCGAAATTATATACTTAACAGCTTGTGCTTAATTGTGTTTTATTGCCATTTATGCGGTAATGATTTCAAAGATCTTTTCCATAGTACTTCTATTTACTTTATGAAATGTTTATCTAAGTCTTTAAATTATAAGAATTACAATATCTAGACAAAAATATGTCAAAAAACCTTTTTTCACATTTTTATTGAATTTTTGCGATTTCAGTGGCCTTTTTAACAAAATTCTAGCAAACGCGATGACTAAAGAGCCAATTTTTAAATATGGGAACACATCTCTGACATTCTGCTTACTCATTTATCCTTAAATACAATCTTACAACGTAAACAAATGTTAGGCTGCTGATGTTTTATGCCATGTCAAATTGTCTTTTTTTCATGGCGGCCAACTTGAAAACCATCCAAAATGGCGAGTGCATCCCGGGATATCGACTGTTAACATCTTGATTCTTAGATAGACTGATACATTTTATTTGGTAAAAGATGATGACAATAAATGGTAATATAAATCATAACGGTAAAAATTATCACAGTATGTTATATACCACATGTCTGCCCCATCCAAAACTTGGTTACCACAAAAAAGAGATCCGTGATTTCTTATTTCCATTGTGGACCCATGTCTGGATATGCCTGACATAGAGAGGCATAATATCAAACATTACTACAGTGAGTTATTCAGTTAAATCAAGTTATCACAATTAAAATTATTAAATTAGGTTATCACAAATAAAATGAACAGGATTTTAAAGACAAATGCAAAATATCACAGATATAGAGATTGTACAAATCACTGTTATAAACACTCCAGTAGATATTTGCGGACACTGATTTTGAACGACGAGAATCTTTTATTGGCGTTGGTAAAGCCGCGTTCCCATTGCCGACCAAATTAACCCAATCAGCTCGATCGCCTAAATTCCTCGATCAAACCCGATTAAACTCGATCAAATGTATCTACACGACTTCTTCTTTATTTCTTGACGATTAATTCCCGATCATTTTTGCCGACCAAGTTCGATCAGTACTCCATCGCTTGATCAAGCTTGATCGAGTTGATTTGGTCGGCAATGGGAACGCGCCTTAAGCGGTTCCAAAGGCTGCAACCCATATAAGAAAATGACTTTCTTCAATGGGCCCCTACCTTTGGAACAGCAAAACAACCATTCCTGCTAAATCTAGTACAATAAGAAAGTGATGTGGTTGCTTCTACAAATTGTTCTGACAAACATTAAGAAGCTGTTCCGTCTTTTTAATCTCGTAAACATGTAGCAATGCAATTTCGTCAACTCTTTTGTTAACTTGAAGCCATTTCAATGTATTATAGTGTGCTTCTAAGATAGGAGAACGATGGTGCAAATCTAAGGCAAATCTAATAATTTTGTTTTGAAGTACCTGCTGTTTTACGGTCCATTTTTTGCTTAAATTAAAGTACCAAAAGACAAATGTATAGTCTAAATAACACTGAATTAATGCAGACTAACATTAGTCTCTCTCGGGCTTATAGGCGCCGCTTTGCGAAGCTCTTGTCAAACACGAGGACAAAAATTATTATAATATATATCTTCATATTTTCTCTCAATTATTCCTTATTCTATATATTGTACGTTTTCTTCTTACAGTTACTTTGATAGTTTTAGCATCTCTTCAACTCGTGTCGGTCTGAAAGGAGGGTGTCAATAAGGCCGTTTTCGTGACCTTGTCCGAATTTCTTCCTTTCTGCTACTCTCTTTAAACATAGCACATAATCTCTTTATTCTATTACGAAAAAATTCACATTCGTGCAAAGTGCAAACATTTTTTAAGAAAAAATATCACGGCATTCAAAAATACTTTGCACAAATGTTCTCAGCTTTGACTGGGATTTGAGGGAAGATCTTGGTTTTAAATTAGACCGGTAAATGTAACGTATCGAATGACACATATCTCAATATTGAGTGTTAAGTATTTGATTTAAAATCTGAGAAAAATGTGTACTTACGGAGTGTTTTTGTTTACAAAAGTTAGGAAAGCATATCATAACAAAGTCACGTGATTGCTGCCTGTGACATAATTTTCTGACATTTTCCCTTAATAAAGCTAATTTGTTACTAAAAATAGTAACACTTTTTAATGCCAGATCGAGGCTCTGACCCTAATCAGAGCAAAGCATCCAACGTGCAGTGGAAACGCACGGAGAAAAGAAGAAGTATAAGAGGAATCACACTCCGTTTAGTGATGATTCCTCTGTGAATCTGGACGGGATGTCATTGACTGACTTCCAATTATGGTCTTTACCGGCTTTTAAGTCATTTTTGACCCTCGGAAAAAGGAGTATCAACGGATCTTTTGAGGACCTAGCCACCAGGTTCAACTCTCTTTTTCACGTAACCCCCCCCCTTGCCCAACAGAAAAATGTACGAAACATGCCATTTTCAGTGTGAAGATGATAAACACAGTACCGAAAGGTTTATGTAGATAGACAATTCATCATGGTAGATCAATTTGATAATAAAAGTTTTGCTCTGAAAGCACATTTCCCAAACGACAAATTATTTAGACTTTTCAAGTTTGACAGCGGCTTAACCCTTTCCTAAACCGCACCTGATTCAATTTGGAAGCTCTTGCAGACAACAGAATGGGCATCTTGAAAGTTGAATTTTTGTGTGTGCAAGGGTGGATCTAGAGGGTGTTTAGGGATGACTGGACCCCCCAACCCCTGGAATCAGCCGAAAATTAAATGTTGACTATAATTAAAGCGTCAATATTACGTTATAATTTAACACATTTAAGTCATCATTTGGGCGTGGACCCCCCCTCCCCCTAGCAATTGGGCTTGGACCCCCTCCCCCTGAAAAATCCTGGATCCAACCTTGTTTTGAACATAGGGGCCTAATATATAGTAAAGAAAACCTTGAGGCAAAAGGAGAAAATGCTGAATAAATGTATTTCATTATTTTGCCTCTTGAAATGATTTTTGAAGCAATCTCTGTAAGAAAGTCAAGGGCGGATCAAGAAGGGGGTCGGGGTCCGGACCCCGCCTTGAATGGCCTG
This sequence comes from Fragum sueziense, assembly GCA_963680895.1. Lineage (NCBI taxonomy): Eukaryota > Metazoa > Mollusca > Bivalvia > Cardiida > Cardiidae > Fragum > Fragum sueziense. The sequence continues at coordinate 6,158,952 of OY804610.1, forward strand.
AAAATCGAATTTTGACTATACAACGTTACTACAGTAGGCCTATATGACACAATTTACAAATTTAAAGCCATCTTTTAAGCTAGACCTCCCCCCCCCCGCCCCTGAAAAAATCCTGGATCCGCCCTTGACAATCAAAACATTAACAATTCTTGTTTGGTAAAGGTTCAAAACATTTTTCTGTTCATTCTTTTTTTAATTTAACACCTCTCAACAATATTTCAGCCATAAGTTTATTTACAATTGTCCACGCTCCGAGGCTGGGAGTCTATCCTGTGACCTGTCCATTATTTGCTCTAATCTAGAGCACAAACACACTCAAAATATTACTGTTAACACTTGGACAGTACTTGGGAGCTTACTTGCTTCTGCAAAATTGATTTTTTTTTGGTTTTCAAAAGCAGAAGCTCATCCTGAACTTGCGTGGTGGTAATGGCCTATGGAGACAGGGTACGAACATTTACAAGCCAAACAATCTCTTTTTTTCGATCAAAATTGCAAAAAAAATCCTGTAATTTAAAACTCTAATGACTGTGGAAAATATTTTTAGTACTTAGGCAGAATAATTGAAAAATGATCGCGTGAAAATAACGACTCGCCATATGAATTATACAGTAAAGCGACCACGTGACCTTTTGTTTGCTCTTTTCATACTCAGGTCACGGTTAGAATTTGGAACTGTGTCTGTGTGTATTTTGAAAAAAATATGATGAGAAGACGTCAACAACGACCTAGTAATGACGTGTTCCAGTATATTATTAAAGTATCCGTTGATTGGCAAAAATAAACTTTTGTGTCGAAAAAACACCTTTCTAATAACCAAATAGCAAAGTGTTCACAATTTTCAAACATTAGAAGTGTTTTTATTTCGTCTTTTAGTTTGGATATTTTGGTCTTTTCCGATCTTTACCGAAGAAAAAACACTGAACGTCCAATTTGAACTCAAAAATATAATCGGCACAGTAACGGCTCTTGTGCACTGCACCTATCCATAATGAGATCTATTCACCTATGAAGTGTCATGAATGTAGCTTTGATACTTTTCCAGTTATGCTCCGGACAAGATTTGGTCCACCGACCGACTGACCAACACTTGCAAAATAATATACCCCCCCCCCCATTTTCTTCGAAAGGGGGCATAAAAGGCAAATTTGTTCATTTATTCGAACCCACCTTACTTTTAATGTACTTACATGTACGACGGAGTTCCTTCTGGGTAATAGTTTTGTCCGTCTTCAACACTGCTGTCGATTCATTCCTTGTGTGGCTTACATACTCTGCATAAGCTTGATGTTGCTACAAAAGGAAAGACAATATCAGCATTAAACATGCAGCTATACAAGGAAATATGGTTCTAAGATGACCCTGCATCATTAACCTGAGAGGGCCATTAAACTTACTTCATTCAAATTTCAGAACCTTTGCGGAGTGTACATGAATACATCATTGAAACAAAAAACAACAACAAAAAAACCAAAATAGAGACCTCAAGTGCAAAAGTAACGGTTACCATTTCCATTTTGACATCGTGATGTATGTTTTCTACTTACTTTTCCTGGATATCATAAGGTTAATCGTTCTGAAATAATGATAATTATTGAACTTCAACTGAGCTATTGGATATATATTCTGGATAATTGTGACAGTGATTTAGAAAAAAGATCCATGTTTTTCTTGTGAAAAAAACTATATTTACGTAGTGCTTACATTTTTACCAGATTCTGACCATGATACCATTTCTATGGAAAAGAAAAGAAATAACACAAGGATACATCGTAATATTCTTGTTTTATGTAACAGATTCATTACTTATAATTGTGCGTTAAAAGCAAAAGAAAAACTACCTGTACTCCAAGTCCTTCAGTTTTATAATACATTTGATGTAATGCCTCCATGTCTTTTCTGTACAGCTCGTAACCCCCTGGCACAGCATATATACCGGCATTGATCTTGGATGAAATGGTGGCGTGCAATCTTTTCAGTATGTCCTCACATCGCCTTCTTGATTCATTTTCGTTCCTGGATATCACTTTCTTATACTCTTCATGTACTTGATTCTGAAATGTTAAGTTTTTGAAGTTAATCCTAGCTTTGTGCTATAAAATACTAGTTTTCAGTGTCTGAATGGATTTTAATTTCGCTTAAACTTTATTCGATATTTTTCAAGGACCAATCTAAATTTGACGTCATCTATTAGACGTTTCAATGTATGACTTTGTCAGACTGTGAGTAGGGTACGGTAGAGAAGGGTAGGGTTGGGTTGAGTGGGATGGGGTGGGGTAGGGTAGGGTAGGGTGGGGTGGGGTGGGGTGGATGGGTGGCGTGGGGTAGGGTAGGGTAGGGTAGGGTAGGGAAGGGTAGGGTTGGGTTGAATGGGACGGGTGGGGTAGGGTAGAATAGGATAGGGTAGGGTAGGGTGGGGTGGCGTGGGGTGGGGTGTGATGGGGCGTATGGGGTGGGGTAGCAGGTAAGGGGTAGTGGGTATAGGGTAGGGTAGGGTAGGTTTGGCGTAGGGGTAGGGGGTAGGAGTAGGGTAGGGTAGGGTAAGGTAGGTAGGTATGTAGGTAGTTGTCAGAATGGTATCAAATGAAACCTTATGAGTTCCTCTTTTTTCCTAGTTATATTTTGCAAATTGGCTCATTTGCATATTCAGGCATATTATTGATGTTCCTTAAAATGGCGTCAAAAGCCCAAACTGCAAGAGTACAAGCATTGCTCAATAGTTCCTAATAAAAGGTAAAGGTAAAGGTTTGTTTATTATAGTGTCACCCCTATATAAAGAGCCACCCAGTTCTGGCTTATGAGACAATCTCTTTCTCAATACGCAGTACCTCCCGTTTCCCCACTCATGATGCTGGGCGTCTGACAGAGATGGATCTACGGTAACCATTAATTTAACTAGCTGGCGGCTCACCAACCGGTCACATGAGTTCTAATCAAGCAGGCCGGCTTCCACCGGGATTCGAACCTTCGACCTCCCGCTTCCAAGGCGGACGCTCTAACCACTAGGCCATGGAAGCGGTATAATATGTTATTTAAGATAAACCATCTTTACAAAATTCCCCTTGAATAGAAACGCATTGTTTTGGAAAGTATTTACCAAGGTTTAGGGTTTTACATACGGGTTATTACCAAAAGGCCCAACGACCAGAGTGAAGGTACAATGCTCAAAATGTTTCTAAGATGATTTACTTTTTTTTCTTTCTTTTTTTTTTTTTTTTTTTTTTTTTGTTTTTGAAAACTTTATTTTTCAGTTGATTACATCATATACAAGGTTTTACATGATACTATAACCGAAAGGTATTTTAGAAGTAAAAGGTGTGGGTTTAAGCTATGGAAATAATTAGAAATATCTATCGAATAGTTTTTTATTTGTCGACATTGTCTACGATTTATGGCGACAACCCCCGTACAGTCTGTAATTTCTGCATGAAAATGAAATAATCAGGCTACATCTAGGGGCAGGGTTGTGCCTAGGTCAGAATTTTTGGGGGACATAGGTGTCCCCCTACCTAAATTCCAAGGGGACATTGGGAAATTTTGGGGGACAAGCTAAAGTAACAACTATTTTAGTCATGATTTTAAACAAGTCTTGCATTTCATATTGAAACCAGCCTCGCTCAACCACGGAGATTTTACCTACCAATTCTTATAGAACTTTTGTTCCTTGTGTTTTATTTGTCTCTGAGAAAGATGATTGATGCATTTGGCTGCTTGCATTGGCATACGACACAGTATCGGGTGTTTTATCCCCTGTTCACCAATTTCACATGATCTGCTATATTTCTATTCAGACTTAGTCATCTGTCAATTTATTTCGCTAACAACTTTATTACCGGTTCTCAATGTTTTATCTTAAAATCGGCTGAATCATTACATAACTTTTGGTTCACAGTCAAGTTTTGGCAGGTGCGCGATCGGTTTACAATGTTTTACATTTAATTCGGCTGAATTGAATAATAAATTTTCGATACAGTCAAGCTTTTCCATGTGGCGATGTACGCGTAATAATATACAATGCATGAATTGTACTACCATAACAAATGTAAACGCCGATCGAGTAGAGTTGTTTTCGTAGTAAAAACGGCAAATAAAAGATAGCACATTCTGAGCGCGCCCTAAATCACGTCATGCTTTAAATTTTGAAGGACATTGAGAATTAACTTGTGGGATTCCTGCGATGCCATGGCGTAGGCACAACACTATAGGGGCATTCGTTTGTTTGTCACAAGCAATGTCTTCATTTTCTACAATGTTTTCCGAAGCTTTGATTTTGTTGGATGTCATATAACACCGATGTGTTGCAACGGGTTATTGTAGTGACACAAATGTAACTTTTTTAAATCTTGATCTTGGTTTCACAAACCTAAAAATCCTCATCAAGTTAGTCGCTATGATATAACAGCTAGGATTAATGGGGTGTTCGTTTTCTTAGTTTTGCTATTGTTCTTCCATGGATTTTGATAGGATGAAACAAATGTCTCACTGACCCTGAAAAAATTCATTCTGAGATATTTCTGAAAACATAGGGACATTCATAAAATCACCATTGATGACAAAAAATAAAAGGGTAACTTTAACACTATTCTTATTTCATGATTTGTACATATCTATGACAAAAAAAATGAGCCAGGATCTGGATAAGATCAGACTATTTTAAAGTGCAGGTTGATGAGGACCCATGATGCTCTATTATATATAGTTGCTACAGACTACGGAAATGCTATTAGAGGACAACTTGGATCCTGATCACACTATGCGTATGCACTGGCCAGCTGTTTTCCTATGCTTTTTGTGCCACCGCAAAATGGAGTCGTTTCCAAAGAAAAGGGCTTTGTTTCACAAAGAACGTTTTTTCTTCCATTTGTCTCAGTCAAATAGCAGTACAAATTTAGAACACTATTTATCCTGGAAAATGGGTGTTTCGCTTACTTTATTCCCAAAATGATCTATTTGGCATACATGTAAAAAAGCACAATTTGGCCAGACTCTTTTTCCTAAAATGGCTAAGAAAACCCCTGCAGGCTGAACTCTATTCATGTAATTTATTGTTCTCAAACAGGCCCGTAGGGGAAGGGGGGCTAGCAGGGGCTTAGCCCCCAATGTTGGTCAAAAATGCCAAATTTTCTTTATTTTACACTGTAAAATTCAGTGAAAAACCAATTTAGCTCCCCCAAATAATTTGACACTGGGGCTTAGCCACCCCAATATCAAATTGCTTCCTACTGGCCTGTCAGGAAAGGTTCTTTTTTCTAGAACTCAGCTCAAATGATCATTAGGCCAAGATGTTTATGTTAACCTATAGCCAATAGCACAGAATATATTGAGAAAAGATGAGAAATTGCATTTGTATTTGTAAATGTATTGAATTACCATGACTTAACATGATTTCTATATTCATTTCAGCAATAAAACAAGAATCTACATGGGTTCAAGTTAGTTAATAGTTATTGTGAGTAGGCCTAATTGTGAGGCCAAGCACCAGACACAGTGAGTTGGTTTGTTGTTTACCATTTTAGTGTATTATTCCTAAAAGTATGTATAATTCTGTCATGATGATGACATTAAGTCATTAACAAATATTTAAACATTAAGGCAATAGATTTCTCAAAAAGTTGATAGCAGAAAATTGTATTTTCAAGAATCTTTGGAAAAAACACGTAAAGCTGTCTTAATATCTTTTTGACATACCATCTTGCCTTTATCGAGAATATCCTGCTGTCTGCCATTAGCAATTGTTCAAAACCCCTGTATCATAATCATTTTAGTGAGTTTTCATTTTTAAGCCCCCCTATCGAGAGATCGGGGGCATATTGTTTTACTGGTGTCCGTCTGTATGTCCGTCTGTCCGAAAACTTAACATTTGCCTTTTCTCCAAAAGTATTTGACATACAAAGCTTAAATTTGGTATGTAACTTCCTTATAATGATATCTATCTGTTCCATGTATTTTGACCCTTTACATAAAATCTTAACATTTTAGAAAAAATGTCATTTCGGGGGCATTGGTGTTTCACAAACACATATTGTTTACATGTATATATAGATTCAGATAATTCAAATAAAATAGCAAAATAGCAACAGGTTTGTTCAATCACTGTAACTGCACTGTCTGTCAAATTCTTGCTGATTGTAAGTCAAGAAGGAAAGAGTGTTTGAAACGAAATATCACGTTATATTAAAGATTATGTTAAATGCACAGGTTTGTTGTTAACCACTACATATGCTGATCACCAGTGTTCAGGGAACATTTCGGTTGCTTTCACAGGAAATGTAGAATAAGATCTGTCAGTACATATTGGCAGTCTAATCTGCTTCTGTATTTCTTTATTAAAAGGGTTATGTTGTGGGTACTTACTCATTTAATCATATATTGACTAAGACATTACAATGCTGAACCTATAATTGTGTAAAAGTATTAGTTTGCGTTTTGACGCTAGTAAGTGTTGAAATACATATACTGACGTCCAAAAGAAACGCCCCAGTCCTAATAAATGTCCGATTATTCAGTAAACCTAATTTGAAAATACAATAACTTATTTTCATCTGTAAATTTGATTATCTGTTGTTGAAAAATGATAATAAAGAAATAATCAAATTGTAACAGTTTAGAAAAACGGCACATTTAAACAGAGCGGTATCAGAAATTTTATTTGGAAATCTGTAGCACGTGGTTCAAACTTTACTTGCGACGACAAAAGATACCGTAAAACGGCTTATTTGGTGACCACAATTATTGAATACTAAATGCGACGTTGATTTCAACGTTTCAAACCTGAAACGCAAATGACGTTAACGTATGACGGCTTCTTGTATAACAAGCGTTACGCGAGGTCTACCTGACTTTTGAAGATTGGCAAATGTTTCTCTAACTCTAACTCGTCAACCAAGATGCCAGATCGTGCAATGAAAGACGTTAAAACGTCAGGCGGCTTGTTTTTCACTTCCCCGTATTCGAAAATGGCTTATCTACGAGCTCTATTTTCCAAGCAGTGTGTCTATTTCAAACGTAAATGACAACAACAACAGTTACCCAAAAATACTTATTTGACCACCACGGTAACAGACTACTCGACAGAACATCGATCCCAACGTCACAAACCTGAAACGTGCATGACGTTAACGTGGAGAATTATCATGCTTTATAGGCGTTAAATGAGGTCTACTTGAGCGTGACCGATCGATAGATGTTCGCGGAACTCTAACGCGTCGATCAAGACACCGAATCGAGAAACGCAATATGTTAAACCATCTTGCGACTTGTTTGTGCATTCGTCGCATTTAGAAAATGCCATATTACGCGCTCCCTTTTCAGAATTTAGTCTTGGTATCCTTCAATTTGGATGTTTCATTAGAACATCTTTAAACTCGTGGTTGCCTATCCACTAACACATGCCACTGTGTAAAATATGACCCATTTTATCACGTGATAAACATACACGAAGCGCACGTAGAAAACGTGACCAGTCACCGGAAATGGACATATTGGCGAATAAAAACGCACTTTTTTCATTTTCTTTTGGACGTCAGTTTATATGCATTTGACAGTTTTGTACATTTTCCTGTTATGAACTTGATATGCATATAAATCATAAGATGTATATATACTCCTCACAAAAAGTTAAGCAACAAAAGTAATTCTCTCAATATTCTTTTTATACATTCGGGAATTTTTGCACAGATTTGTTTTTCGGACAGCCATATCTATGCTTAAACACACTTAAAAGAATACTGAATGTTATCGTCTCCAAAAACAGCTATCACGTGATTAGAACACACTCACCCCCAAAACATGCATGCAAAATGTGTCGCATATACGGATTTAAAACTTGGCATTAGCTCCGTATGTGCTTAAAACGCATCAATTTGACAACTTTGATGTCATCAACATTTGAATTATGCCAATACGTCACTTGCCTCCAATCGAAGTGGCTCAAATTGTTGGAATGCTACAGGGTGGGGCAACCAAGACTGCTGCTGCCATTCACTATAATTTCATCGCAGTATTGACTGAAGAGCAATAACCCGATACAATCAAACTGGACAGATGTCAGAGAGACCACATCCAGGTCGTCTAAGAGTAACAACACCTTGTGAAGACCGATATGTTGCAACCTTAGTCCGTAGGAACTGTCTTACAACGGCCAGATCGCTGGAAAATGATCTCCAAAGGGTGTCAGGAAACATAATTTCCATCCAAACCGTGAGGAACATGTTTAACACAGAAGGTCTAAGGTCCTGGATACCACTTCAACGGATCAAACTTCCCCAAAAACATCGACGGCAAAGATTAATATTGGAACATCAACATCAAAACTGAGGGTCACTCGTTGGCGTCACAAACTCTTAACTGACACGTCAAGATTCTGCCTCGATTCTAATGATGGTATGACACGTGTGTGGAGAAACGGTAATGAACGGTTTGCCGACTGTAACATCGCTGAACACGACCAATATGAACGTAGGAGTTTGATGGTCTGGAGAGGTATCAGTGTTTGCCACAGAACAGAGCTGGTTGTAATCAGACGAGGTTCAATGACTGGTGTAGGGTGCATTTACGAGATCATCACGCCTGTTATCATCCTTCTGGCACAATAAACAGACCCAACTGTGATGTAAATGGATGGTAATGCAAGTCCCTATCGGTCTGGAATTGTGACTGAAGTTCTGTGGACCAACAACATCAGACATATAGACCGGTATGCTACGTCTCTAGACCTTAATTCGATAGAACATGCATAGGACATTCTTTGAGGGCGTGTCTATGGTCAGCATGTTCGCCGACAGACTCTGGATGAACTTCAACAGGTCTTGCAGACAGAATGGAGGATCAATCCACAGCGGACATTAGACAGACAAATCTGCTTGATGCCAAGGTGTGTTCGGGCGTGTGTTGAACATCGTAGGGGTCATACAAGGTACTTGATGCTAGATCATGGCCTGAAGTGACCGGAAAACAACTTTTTACACATTCTGAACTGCTGGCGAGTGACTTTTGCACCATTGTTTCGTCGGGACGGTTTTCGAGGATCTGTAACTGTGCTATTGTTTGAAAAATTTCCCAATCATTTAACGTAATTTGTGTAATAAGACCCCAACTTTGTATTGTATAACACATAGATCATTAGATGTGATAAAGCACATTTGAGAAAGAAAAGCATCTTTGTTGCGTAACTTTTTGTGAGTAGTATATGTATGTCAATAATCATTTTTTGCAGACATGGTAAAAAATGGTATGTGGATCGGCCATATATAAAGTCTGGTGGAATGGATTGTGTTTCAGAATAGTATGTATTTACTCTTCACTCCTGAAACAATCTAGATTTTATTGCATCATGTACAAAGTTTTTTTTCTGAATCACAATAAATGATAAAAAAAACTCTTCGTTCTGAATGAAAATTGACTTCTGTTTTTTAGACATGTTTTCTTCACAATTAAGTGCATATTGTCTGCAAGCTGTTTCAGAATATATCAGTTTGAAATATTGCTGTTTATAAAAATTGTCACATTTTGATTTATACATTTACATGTATTTTTCTGATTGGAATATGTCAATTTTAAAGATCAATTTACAGTTTACATGTTTTATTGAATTACCGTGTTATTCACCCAGGCAAAAAAGCTTTGAATGAAAAAACATAATGGACATGGTACATTAGTTTACATTTTGTAATTTGTTTCTTCCGGTAGCATAAATTTCCCATTTATTTTTCGTCTCTTCGACTTACGATTTTGACATATGGTAAGTTTTGTCAATGTTCAATAACTGAATACTGGTTGATCATCAAATGTGAAGGGCCTTATTATACATGTACATATTTTAACAACACAGAATCCAGTATGATTTTTTTTGTGTGAATTTTCACTAGTCTAAAAGCTTGCCCTATGGGGAAAAAGCAGAATGTAGAAACTTGAAACAATATAATGACATAACTTTGTAATTTGTATCATTACAGATAAATGAAGTTAGCTGCTAAATACCAGTGATAGAATGTTTCATAAAATGGACAAACTTGCTGTAACCCATGAATGACTTATTAATTTGTGCATTTATGATGTTTAGCAAAACATAAATGAGCCAAGAAAAAGGTACCATAAACCTTCTAGGAATGACAATTTTCTAGGCTAGTCCAAGTTCATAGCTAGCTGTTTTAGAACACAACATTAACACTTTCCCAAACAATACCTGATTTTGACACTTATAGAATTGGCTTGGAAAAATATTGAGACAAAAGGTGATGCTGATAACCATCGTTTTCTTCTTTTGCCTCAATGTTTTCTAAGCTATATTTATCACAAATTTTACCTTTAGTTACATCTATTTTGTTGTCTGGAGCAGCCTTAAAATTTCGTTGTTTTGGTATGAGTTAACTGGGAATGGCTTAACGCTTAAGAAACAGGATATTGAAAGATAATGTGGTTATCATTTATGGAAATTTAAAAATGCTAGATGTCAGTATTTTTCTTTACCCTCAATACCTTCCAAAGCCTTATATTTTAGAGACGTTTAAACCAGGTATTGTTTGGGAAAAAACTTAAGGCATTTGAAAACACCATGGATCCAGATCAGCATGTGGGTGCACATATTTTGATCCAGATCCACATTATTCTCTGAGATCATTATCAATAGCTTTAAGGAGTATAATTATATGAACAGAATGGATCCTTATCAGAATGCATTTGATGCATATAATGTTATAAGTACTCTTTTTGCAGATCCTGGTTCAAAGACATTACTTTATTTTGACTTTATTGTTCAAACATCATCTTTGGTAAACTTATTTTCATTTTCAGAATAAATGTTTTTCTGTGCTTAACAATTCTTTTACCAGCAATTTTTGGCTTACTGCAATTCATTTTACATATAAACGATAGTATGATATGAAGTTGATAAAATTTTTGCACACAAAGCCTTATGAGAAAGGAAGAATTGCTATTCATCAGCATTTTTTTCTTTTCGCTTAATGTTCTGGAAAGACCTTTGTTCTGATAATTAAAACGAGTTTCTTATCTTTTATTTATGAAATTGTGCCAGATTATATGAAATATTTTTTCTAATTGTTTTTCATTGTTTCATTGTCTTATGTTCCATTTTGGAAAAATGTTCATCTCTTGGTAATTACAAAAACTGGTCCTCCTATTACTAATCACCGTAGTCGGTTTTTAACAAACAAGATTGCTATCACTCCTTCAGTGAAGGGCAAGGAACACATACATGAAAAACTAAGAGGAAAATGCTGAAAATCTGCAATCTATAGATATGAACATACATGTTCTCAGGGCAGCGTGGAATCAAAATGCAAACTGCGTCTTGTACCCTGTACAGAAACCTTACGTTTGCTAACCACTGCGGGGAATCATGTGAATACTAAGGGGAATTACGCGAATACTACGGGGAATAATGCGAAACAACAACATCAACAGTTGCAGAAAATCATCAATAAATATGTTAAAGCGTGACCGATTTGAATTTGGTTTGAAGCAGAGAATGTATACATAATATCCAGGTTTTGTTGTGTATGATGGATCTTTTAAACAGTAACCGATTCACAAGAATAAAGACGAGGAAACAAAATTGTGTTTGCTCGTCAATATATTTTTTATCAGATGATGTTAATAAGATCCGCACTATCTAGAAAATCTAGTCGATTTCTCGTCTTCTTTGTTCTTTGCACCAGACGATTTTCAAATCGGTCACGATTTAAAAGAATTAATGAAGATTTTCTGTAATTATTTTTTGAGGTTGCATTTTCTTCATAGAAAACCCTCCTTTTGCACATGGTGACACTTTTAATATCCCGCAAGATAAAGTCTTGGAAATACATTATACATGGTGAAAATGAATTAAATCCTTCAGACAAGATTATTTTTTTTCATTTCGACGAATGTAAAAATTCATCCATTTAAAATTGTCGTGTTCAACATCTCTAGATAAGAATCAGTATAATTTTTCTCACGGAAAATTGTAAAGAGTATAAGCTCCACCGACATTCAGGCCACAGAACTATTGACATGGCGGTGTGTCCGTCGTGCGTCCGTTTGTGTGTGCGTAAACTTTTTTTTCTTTAAAAATATCTTTAAAACTACTTGACGGATTTCAACTTAACTTCAAAGAAATGATCCTTAGCTGACCCTTTCTTAGATTCCTTGAAATAATTCTGAATGATGAAGATAGTCAGGGGTTATCTGTCCCCGAATGTCAAACGGACGCTTTGACTTTGTTTTCACACTAGCGACTACAAATATTGACAAATCAAGACAAAATTTGGACAGAATATTGTAAGTTATGTGCCCTATTTACATTCACAAACAATGACCAATTTAAGCACATAACTTAAACGAAAAATTAATGACGTGAAAATCTGGATTAAGTGTGATCCTAAGCTAGATAGAATTATAACATCCCGAGTCATGTGCCATTTGATCAATTTGCCAATTGTGTATTTGTTTGTTGTTCTAACAGCTCCACAGATCTTCTAGATCATATGTTTACTACTGACGTCTGGGTTATCTAGCATGGGTCCCATTCAATCGAGGCTCTTTCAAATAATTGTTGTAAAATCACGCATTTCCTTGTTTGCGCAGCCTGAAAGTTAGAAATTGCATTCAACAAGACAAATAATTCAAGCCTGTTGAGCGCTTCCAGATCGTCAAAGCTGTCTAGTTTCTAATACGCAGTGATAAAAAAAGGATTTAGAGGTGTCGAGCTAGCAAATGTTTATTTTATGTGGTCTGCTTTTCGCCCGTATTAAGGCTTTGCCTATTTTCATATTATAAACTTTTCTTCACACAGAAAGCTATTCTTTTGATTTTGACCTAATCGCGTTAATTCAATAGCTAGTGATCACGAAATCTAATGCGCAAAGTGTTGTTTCAAAAGAGCTTTTCGTTTTTCATTTATACCAACAATCTTTTCTGAAAAGTGGCGGTTTAGAACATCTGTTCAGTGTATGTGGGGGAGCAGCTTGAGGCTCGGATAGGGTGTTGTGGTAGTACCGGTGACGGAAATACCAGAAATCCATGGTTAGGTTCTCCAGTCGCCGCGATATGACCTTAGTCGTTAAAAACGGAATAAACCAAACTTATTGACTATACTTAGATACGATATAATCTACGATTTTACAGTTAACAACATATTGCATTTTTCAATCGAATTCAAGAAACTTCTCCAAAATCAAACAATCAAAAGAAAGCAAAGAGAAAATGAAAGAAAACATTGGGCCTCGACTTTTTATCTTTCTTTGTCTCAATGACTCCCAAAACGCTTATATCTAGTTTAGTGACCAATGATACTGTTAAATATACTCTTAAAGATGTTATCTAAATAGTATTAGTCAACTATAATCATTCAAATGAATATATGTACATCTACTTCCTTTTCTTATTTTGTTATAGTAAATATATCATATAAAAACATTGTAAATGATGTAATTATCTGAAAAATAAAGATTAAAAATCAATTCTGACACCATTATTTCAGTCGAATTCAATAACATTTTCCAAAATCAAAAAATCAAAAGAAAGCATGGAAAAAAAAGAAAGAAAATGTTCATCCTCGACTTGTTATTTTTCGTTGTCTCAAAGACTACTAAAACGCTTGTATCTGTTTCAGTGACTAATGATACTTTAAAATTACTCTTAAAGATGGAATCTAAATAGTATTAGTCAACTATAATCACAAGAATGCATGTATGTCTATTTCATTTAGTTATTTGTATAATAAATATGTCATGTAAAACATTGTAAACGATGTAATTATCTGAAAAATAAGGATATAAACACGCAGGAATTGAATAAGCTTCATTTCCTCAAAACTTGTAAATGTGACACACGCTACCGCTAAATGAACATCTAAAATATAATGTGTAGCCCTGTCAATAGAGTAAATTTCGGATAAAAAGCTGCAAACTGAAAGCCAAATGACGTACATAACTTAACAATAGGATACATAAATTGATGACGTACATGTAACAAAAGTCCATGACTGAAAAAATGCTTATAATAGGCATTCTAACTCTACAGTAATTTTTATCAATATCCAATATCGTCCGAATTAGCTTTTAAATTGGAACAAAGTATTTAAATGGTTTGGGACATGGTTAAAGAGCAACTGTTGAACACTTACACCAAGTTTCAATTGGTGTGCATTATCATCGTCTAAAACTCGCCGTTTCAAGAAATGGTCAAATGCAACGTCCTTGCTCCTCAAATGAATATCTCTCAGCTCTTGTTCGGTTTGAGTAGGTAGTTTAACATGTGTGGCCATCTCGTTACAGTAGATCCCCATCGCCTCCTTGACAGCAGATTCATTTTCAATAATTGCCATGCACCTTAGTGCACTCTGAAAACACGGTACAGCGCCTTTTCTTATAGCTTCTATGTAGCTACGGGCTAGGGTGCAGAACACTGAAATGCACACCGCACAACTGTTAAAAGATAAACAAAATACTCATCGGGCTAAAAGCGCAATCTAGTATCTATCGATTTTGCTTTCACGATCATACAATGGTGCAACAAACCTTTGATATAAGGGCTCGAACTCAAACATATTGATTCTGAATTATTTGCTCTACCACGTACAAAGTTATCGACTATAATAGAAAAGTACACTCTTTATGATGACATTCATGAAGTCATTTTTTTAATAAAGGCAAAACAATAGCTATAGCAGTACCTTCATGTAAAGTACATTATAGGCATATATATATATATATATATATATATATATATATATATATATATATATATATATATATATATATATATATATATATATATATATATATATATATATATATATATATATATATATATATATATATATATATATATATATATATATATATATATATATATATATATATATATATATATATATATATATATATATATATATATATATATATATATATATATATATATATATATATATATATATATATATATATATATATATAATTAAAACTTAACCTCCATTATCATTTATCATGAATGTATATGTGACCCGTCACGCTAAAAGGGACCTTATCCGAAGTGTGAAAAATATCGACCCTAGTCAGTCTGCGCAGTCCGCGCAGTCAGACTAGGGCTGACACTTTTCACTTTTATGTAATTTTCTAAATTCGGAAAGCTTTCCCTATCTTACTATATGTTCATTTTTTGCATACGGGACCTGGTTGACCTGTGCTGGGTCTGACAATTTCATCAAAATTTGGATTTTTGGAGTTCGGATAAGGTCCTTTTTAGCGTGATGGGTCACATATACATTATTTGAAATGGATTGTGATAGTTTTCGAGGGCTTAGTGTACAACTGTTATGTTACTTTGCAACTTCTAAACTCATTCTTAAATTTATATTTACTAACACTTGATCAACGATTAAAATTGTCAAACGTTTTCTATCTTACTTCTGCCCGTTACAGGTGTTCCATTTATCAACGTCATGGGTGCTGTCCTGTTATGAATATAACTAAGGAATTTTGCGGTATCCTCTATGAACTGTTCATCCAGATCAGAATACATGAGCTTATCTAATGTCTCAAGTTTTCGTCTGCCGGCAGGTCTTTCGAAAACGAAACATTTCCTCTTCTTAAAGTAATTACGAATATACAAGCGAGGTTCCTTGTAGCTATATTGAAAATACAAAGACGATAAATCTATAGCATGAATTATATGTATATAACGTTTACGAGTTCTTGCCTCAAATGTATATCTTGAATCACCATATACATAATAAATCTACAAATTATTGGAATATAAACTAAATAAAATGCATACGATGCGGTTTAGTATTGAAATTGTATATTAAATTATAAACAATTGTTTTCTAATAATGTGTCAAATTGAAGACGTTTTGTATACATTTTATGGGACCAAGGCTTTACAGGTCTACTTCTTGAATATATAGAATTTTTACACAAAATTAACTTGTACCGTTGCACATCCTCACTTTCCCTCTCTTTAGCTTTGAGACAATGCTCGAGGTATTCGTCTGGTGATATTTCGCGCCCATCTAATTCTAGACCGAGTGAAAAATCTCTCAGAGCAAGTATAAACTCTGGAGAGTAAACGTCAAAATCTGCATCGCTAGACATAGATTGACTGTCTTCAGATGTTTTAATTCTCCTTGCCATTTCTGTAATAAAACTGAAACTATGTTAAGGTGACAGCTTCTACTACCACAACCACTCCACTACTCAAAACTACAACAACAACATTAATATAATGTATGAAGCAAGATATTAAGGTGAACAGAGACACTTTTTGAATACTATATTTTTATAATCGCTTAATGGAATGTTCTCAATTTTCACATTAATCCGGACATTAAGGCAGGTATTTTTGGACACAGGAATTCAAGTATCTCAATTTCAAATAACAATTTTCAAAAAATAAAACATCTTACATGAGTTTGTTAACACAAAATTAGGAAAATACATCATGACAAAGTTAGATGATAACCGCCTCTGAGATGAGCGGATTGTAAAATTGTTGGAAAAAAGGTCCAATAACTAGTCTCAATTATATCATCAAATTAAATTGATGCCAAATAACAAAAGGATACTTCAATTTATTCAGAGCAGCGTCGTCAAACACCCCCAAACTGTTGTAAATAAGCGTGCTGCTTAATAGCGTTGCCAATGTTAAAATCTGGTTGTCATTGTTGCGGTCACCCTGAAGAGAAAATAGAAAGATGAACTGTAATTTGTAAACAAACCCGCATAGCATTTTATATCAATTTGGATGCATTTCAATTTTCGTATGAATGCGATCTACTACAAAGTTTCTACTTTCGCATGGACAAAAAATAGAGAGAATGGAATGGATCTTAATTACAATGTGGGTATATCCAGCCCCTCGCAAGCGTTGACTGTCCGTCCATACGTGAAAATAAGGACCTTACCAAATTGGAATAACAAGAAAATATTTGAAATTAATGTTTAATGCCTGTCCAGCAGATAAAGGTCATATCCTTGTGGAACCTGTAGGTAAATGTAGTGGTTAAAATTTCACTATTGTTTTTATTATAGGGCAATATATGGGTCCCTAACATGGATGAGTTTGTTTCCAAAAGTGAGTGGATAGTCAATCAGTCGTGCCATGTATCGAATCAACGATGTATCGTACTCGGGTGACTCGGACATTATGGTATCCCAACAGTTACGTCCTCAGCAGTTCTATCAGGACTTAAACAAAGAACTCGATAATGTACCAAAAGACACATTTATCCAAAGATAGGAGAGACCCAGATAGGGTCGGCGACTACAGAGAAAGTATTGCTGAACGTGTGCGATCCAATCCGAGCTTTCACAACGCAAAACTACTTAACCGTCGAAATTCGAATAGCTCTACGAAAGCAGAAAAGTATGCCAATGATTGTTTCATAATGTATATGTTCACAAACGGTTCCAGATCAAAGGAAATATACGACATATTTGTTCAGAACCCAAATGGTAACACGCTGGACTTTACCGCAAGTGATCAACGTGATAACAACGGAGACGCCACGTCTTCTACTGACAGCCTCCCAAACACCCAACGCGTACACCTGGACTTACCAGAAGTGGTTACAATGTTATTGAATATTCAATCCGATATTGCGAACATTAAATCAAATACTGAACAAAATAACGTGACACTGAAGGGTATGAATGATGGTTTCAAGTTTAAAACATCCTTGCGTCAGTAAACGGACTTCGATCACTCGCCATAGATCCCACTACAGTAGAGAATCTACAAACAGAAGTATCCAATCTGAACGTGAACATAGCTTCCATGAACAAAAACGTTAACGACATTTTATCAAAAAGTGAAACGACGTCAACTAATGGAACGTTCTATGCTACAGCAGTAATGAATACGGCGCCGGATACAAACCGGCCAGTTCCAACCCCGCCTGTCACAAACCCAGCTATCATAAGCTCGCCTGCCATACCGCTAGCTGACATTACCTCATATTCGTCCAAAAATCAACATGACAAACCCAGTACATCGAGTGAAAGGCAGGATACAGATTCTATCCAAATTAAGTGTATTGTTGAAAGTGTAAAAAACAAAACATCAAAGGTTCCGAGAAACACTGACAAATCATTGAAAGGAACATCTCGTTCAGAACCACGATTCAAATCCCCCAGACAATCAGATAGTAAAAGCAAATCCGACGAAAATTCAAAACCGGTGAAGAAAACAAACATTCCACCCAAGAAAAACATTGGATTTGTCGCCGTCCGCAGAAGAAATATAGTTTCTTATTATCTCGGAAATATAGACCCTGGCGTCAGTGACTCCGACATATACGAATACATAACAGACAAGAAAGTGAAATGTACACAAGTACTTATGTTCTACGGAAAATACTGTTCGGCTGCTTAAGTAAACATACAAGCAGACTTTGCGGAAATTGTGGAATCAAAGGAAATTTGGCCCAAGGAAATATCTTTCAGCAAATGGAAAAACAAAGCTTCTTGGGACAAGGATAAACGTCATAACCAAAGATCAGACAGTAAACGCAAACCAAAATACAATCGATACGATCACAAAGAGTATGAACCATCGTACGACCAGCAGGACGATGAAGACAACAACTACATGAACAATAATCCCAACAGTGCCTGGAATACCAACGACTACGATGATTGGAACGATAACGTCGATGACTGGTCTGGTAGTAATGCTGATAGAGACAGACGCTAATCTACGATTTAGTTAACGTTATTACAATTATATCACATTCACGTCAATACAATACTATATATTAATAATGTGCATTATGAATACTATGTGCTGGAATGTACGAGGTATAATGTCTAAATGGTACCAATTATCGTATATACTTGATATATATGATATTGATATCTGTGTATTATCCAAACATAAGTTACTCGTTCATTGACAGTCGTTTCTAGGTAGTATCAATCCGAACTATCAGTATATCTCAGTGTGTGATACAACCATCTATCAGTATGGAACTGCGACGTGTGGTAAAGGTGGTGTGGCGATTCTCTATAAGAAGTCGCTTAATCACTGTATCACTGAAATTGACTGTCTAAACAACGAGAGACCATTGTGTATCGAGGTTAACCTAGACACTTCGGAAACAGTGTTTATTATCAAGGTTTACATGCCAGCAAATAATGATATAGAAAGTTATAACCAAACGTTAAGTGACCTTGATGTACTTACTAAAACTTGCTCCGAAAAGGGGAAAGTCGCTGTTTTAGGAGATTTCAATACACAATTACCTCTATCAAAAATTCGTATAAACATGTCAGAAAAGTATGTACTTTTACAACAAAATGTTTTCGAAAATGGACTAAAATCCGTATTCTACAAGACTCACAATTTTACCTATATCAGGAATAAAACAAAAATAAACCATATCTTGATCGCAAAACAATCAATTGAAACTGTGCAGAAGGTTAAAACGATACCTGAGAGCGAAATATTTACTTCAGACCATCTCCCCCCTGATAGTAAGGTTAAAGTACAGGCCATGTTAAGTACCAGCATTAGACGAAATTAGCCTTATCCCTTGGAATAAAGCTACAGACGAAGACTTGATCTCATCCCAAACCAAATTATCTGACTCCCTTCTGTTGATAGATAGCACTGAATATTCTACCATTTCTCCGAATAGTCTAAATGACGCTATAACGGAAGCTTTATTACGCGCCGCCAATGAAACGTTGCCCAAAGTACGTCATAACAAACATTGTAAACCGTACTGGTCACGTGACATTAAACAGTGTCATTCCGAGTCGAGACGCTTACGGCGAGTCTGGATCGCTGATGGCCGACCGAGAGGTAACGCGCACGAAAGTTATCGTAAATACAAAGATGCTAAGCGTGATTTTATGCTAAAACAGCGAATCGCATACAATGAATATGTTAACAACATGTTCACTGAGCTGAACGAAACAGGTCACGTGACGTGAATCTGTTTTGGAAAACCGTTAAAGGTAAAAACCGAACGTGGGCAAATATGGCCTCCTCTATTTCCTACAAAAATAACATGTATTCTGAGGAAAATCTCCAAACGGCTTCGCAGAATATTTTCAAGATGTTTTCCGTAGCCCAGTGAGAAATAGTAAGCACCACCAACAAAACCAATAAAACAACGATTCGTGTCATATATCGAGCAACGATGATGTGCTATTTGAGCCATTCTGTCCTACTGAAATTCAAAATTTATCAAAAGATTGAAATATAGGCAAAAGCTGCTCACATGACCTGATACAAAATGAACACATTATTTATGGTGGTATGGAGCTATCCCAAAAGCTTTGTGACCTGTTCAATAAAATCTTCCTGTATGAGAAGATACCAGACAAATGACGGGAAAGTCTAATTGTACCAATATACAAGGGTAAAGGGAAAGATAAAACGGATCCCTCGAATTACAGGCCCATATCCCTTATACCATGTTTTTGCAAAGTATTCGAAAAACTATTCTTGAAAGAATTGAAAACGCTGTAAAGTCCTCTAATATATCTTTTCGCTGCACACAACAACAGGGTTTCCAGAAAAATCTCAGTTGCATTACAGCAGCATTCAATTTACAGGAAACAATTTTCGATCTAAGCGAAAAAAGAAGTCGAGTCTACGTGTCGTTTCTCGACTTCAAAGCCGTGTTCGGTTCTGTATGGCATGACGCACTGTTTCAGAAGCTCGGCAATTTGGGTCTTAGTGGAAAAATACTGAGAATCATCCAATACTCGTATATCAATTTAACATGTCGAATACGCTGTAATGGCGTTACGTCAACGTCCGTTAATATAGAGAGAGGCGTCAGACAAGGAGGGGTGACGTCAACGTTCTACTACCTCGTTTAAGGTCAATGATTTACTCGAACAATTACAGCGTTCCAAATACGGAATCAACCTTGGACACAATATCAAGTGTGGGAATCCATCGTTCGTTGATGATCTCTCTATAATCGCGCTATCGCCGGATAAACTGCAATTATTGTTTAATATTGTAAAGCGATATACTTCAACGTTGGAATTTGAAGTTAATGCTGAAACATCATGCATTGTAGTCAAAATCAGACCCGCCTATATCCCTATTGATAGGTGACAAATTTATAGTTGAAACTAGTCATGCAACTGATCTGGCTATCAGACAAGACACGACGTTAAAATTGCGATAAAGGATCGAGGAACGATGCCCAAAAGCCAAAAAGTCGTTTTTCGCACTAGCGTGTTTAGGTATTCGATCTGTTGCATTATACCCTATTACATCTAAAGAGCTATATAAGAAAATTGTTGTTCCCGCTGCTCTTTACGGGTGCGAACTGTGGAACGAAATGACGCGTAATGACGTTAAGACTATTGACAAACTACAACACTTCGTAGTCCAGAAAATCCAAGATAAGAGAAAACAAAGAAATTGCTTGTTTCCGAGCCCGTGTTGACACATTATAACCCTTTATTTCCAGTGCGGCTTGCATCCGATGCCTCGCGCTATGGTATTTCTGCTAGCCTATCTCATGTAATGCCGGACGGTACAGAAAAACCAAAAGCATTTGCCTCAAGGACACTCACAAAAACAGAAATGAAATATGCGCAAATTGATAGGGAAGCACTAGCTATTTTTTGAGCTGTCCAAAAGTTTTACCCCTACCTGTACGGTAGAAAATTCACGCTAGTGACAGATTGTCAGCCCCTTACTTCGATTTTCAGTCCAAGCAAGGGTATCCCTTCTATGGCTGCAGCACGCGTTCAAAGATATGCGATATTTCTTTCAGGGTTTGATTATGATGTTCAATACAAGAACACAAAAAAGCACACGAATGTCGATGGATTGTCGCGATTGCCGTTACCTGTAAATGAAAATTACGCGGAAAACATGGAAGATGAAGTGTTCTATTCAGCCCATTTAGAACAGCTTCCAGTTACATGCGCGGAAATCAAGCGTGAAACGAAGCAGGAACGCGTTCTTTCTCGTGTATACTAATTTGTTCAAAAGGGGTGGAGCTCTCACAATGATGAGGTTACTTCACGCGCCGAAATGAACTTGCAATCAATCACGGGTGTCTGATGTAGGGCATTCGAGTAATAATTCCCGCGAAAATGAGAGAACGCGTCCTGGATTTATTACACATTAGCCACCCAGGAATCGTAAAAATGAAAGCAAAAGCACGGAGCTATGTCTGGTGGCCTGGCATTGACACTGATATAGAATGCATGGTTAAAAAATGTATGCCGTGTCAAATGCAACAATCCGTGCCTGCCAAATCTCAGCTATACCATTGGGAATGGCCAACGGCGAGTTGGCAGCGTGTCCACATAGATTTTTTGGGCCCCTTTTTAGGTCGGATGTTTCTGGTTTTAGTGGATGCTCATTCAAAATGGCCGAGGGTCATCGAATTGAAATCGATAACCACAGAAAGAACAATTCAAGATCTTAGACATATCTTCGGTAGATATTTGCGTCCGAAGCAAGTGGTCACAGTTTGAGTTTATTGTGGTTTTACGCCGCTTTCAACTACCAGGGTCATATCGCGGCGGCTGGAGCACCTACTTATGGATTCCTGTTGTTTCTCAAACCAGTACTACCACAACACCCTTACCGAGCCTCCAGCTGCTCACCCACTTAGGTTAACGATTTCAGACCAATTGGTGAGTGACAATTTTGTTTGAAAGGGTATTAGCCGCGGCCGGGTATCGAACCCGGGACCTCTCAAATGAGGATCAGATGCGCTTCCAACTGCGCTAAGGCCGCGGCCGCAAGTGGTCACAGATAACGGGTGTCAATTTACAGCTGCCGAATTTGCGCTTTTCATAAAAAGAAACGGGATTTGTCATATAAGAACAGCTGTGGCAAAACCTTCTTCAAACGGCATTGTAGAAAGATTTAATGGCACATTCAAGTCGGCCATGCGAGGCATGAACAACCAAAGTAGTGATTTAAATTTGAACATAAATTCTGTCCTGTTATCTTATCGGAACACACCTCATAGTACGACCGGCGAAACACCAGCAAAATTGTTTTTAGGCAGAAATCTTCGCACAAAGCTAGATTATAATATATCGGAAGTCGTAACTAACAGCCAAATGAAAAAGGCTCAGTCAGAAAAAAGAACCATTCGTGAGTTCCAGATTGGCCCAATCCGTATTAGCGCTTGATTTTAGACCTACTTCGAAAGAGAAATGGGTCGTCGGATCAATTGTATCAAGAGATGGACCGCTCCATTATAAGGTAGATATTGGAAATAAAGTCACTTGGAAAAGGCATATAGATCAGTTAAGGCCGTGTTGTATAGTGCCCGAGTTCAATCGAAATGCCGCTCCTTTGATCACTATAATACCACCTAGGAATGCCGCGTGACGAGCAGGATCAACAAAGGCCGATTGAAATAACTGAGTATGATAATGGCCAGCTAAATTGCCCCGTGACCCCAGAAAGGCGCTATCCATTACGGAATAGAAAGGTACCGGAACGTCTTGACTACACATAATTAACTGCTATTAATGACCAGCAGTATCAGGTTTATGGACTCTCAGTTTACCTGACGAGTACGGAGGAGTAATTAATGACATTTTGAATTTTAGTACCAGATTAATTGATGTTTAATTTGTTCTCATCTACCTTGAACTTTTATGAAAAAGGAATTGAATTTACAAGTAGTATAAAAACGAATTCATATTCATTTAAACCACGTGTATAATCAATGAAATTAAAAGGGGAGAATTGTTGTGTATTGTAATATAGTCCCGCCCATCCGGCCACTGCATGCTGATAAGCCCCGCCTACACTCATATATATTGGTCAGTAGTATTAGTTTTCTTCCTTCTTGTAAAGTGCTAGTCAACGTGTTAATAAAGCTTTTTAAACAGACGTATCTTGTTTCGTTCTATTTAATCCATAGTACGAACTTAACAATATTGATCATTTTATTCTACTTCACTTTTTTCATGTTCTAATCGTTGGTCATTTGTAAACTATTTATTAATCTCCATTAGGAGCAAATAAAATGAATAAATATTTATTATTATTATTATTATTATTATTATTATTATTATTATTATTATTATTATTATTATTATTATTATTATTATTATCATTATTATCATTATTATTATTATTATTATTATTATTATTATTATTATTATTATTATTATTATTATTATTATTGTCATGATAATTGTTATTATCATTTTTGTTAGTATTATATATTATTATAATTATTACCGGGGTATTATAATTATTATCATTATTATTACAGATATCATTATCATTATTATTATTATTATTTTTATATTATCATTATTATCATTATTATTATTATTATTATTATTATTATTATTATTATTATTATTATTATTATTATTATTATTATTATTATTATTATTATTATTATTATTATTATTATTATCATCATCATTATTATTATTATTATTATTATTATTATTATTATTATTATTATTATTATTATTATTATTATTATTATTATTATTATTATTATTATTATTATTATTATTATTATTATTATTATTATTATTATTATCATTATCATTTATTTATTTATTATCTTTATTTCCCCAATCATACTGGAGATTTCAATAAATAAATAACATTACAAAATGACAATATTAGAAAAAAAGAACAGTAACACGAATGAAAATATTTACAAGATCATTAGGAAAGCTAATGAGAACATCTGGATGTGTCCCTGCTCTGAGGATGTGTTCTCAAGATAAGTAGTACAAAGACTTGCGCTCTTATCCTAGCTCACATCCACAAAACATGCACGGCACGATGATTTCTTACATGGTTTTCGTATAAGTATATTACGTAATATAGTGCTAGATGATCACTTTAAATGCATTTATCTTTGGTAATCATTCAGAAATTCGTATAGTATTATTTTTAGGTATTTTAAACACGAATGTATGAATTGTCTATGGTCGTTCAGGTAAGACTTAGAGCTTGGAAATTTTCCGAGTATTGTTAATAAAAAAGCTCATCATTGTCGCACATGTTTAGTAACTCGGAATTGATCGCTTCTCCGTGATGGAATCGAAGTGTGTTTAAAAATGTTGTTCTATTTTCAGTTAGTTTCTCGGCATGATGCCGACAGGTGAGCAGCCTGGTCTGCTGAATATATGATATTTTCACAGAAATGACAAACCGAATATGTAGAGCGAGGGTTTCTTACAATAAGATGTGAAACTACGGATGCATTTTTCAGGGACTCGGTCGTATCCGCCATTTTCCATAGTGCTGACCCGCGTTCTCTATTGGGTTGTAGGTTATTAAATCGGGAAAAGTCGGAATCGGTTCGGAAGAGTTCGTGTTGCGCACGGTTTACTCTATTAAACACAGTTTGTTTTACAACGTTCTTCCATTGAAGTTTTGATGGAAAGGTGTGATATTCTAAGTATATCTTAAGATAAGCGTTCAAATCGTATTTTGTCAATAGTTGAATAATGTCGTATGTTATGCCGATACTATCCGGTTGCATGCTAAAAAGTTTGAAAAGAAATTCTTTCATTACAACTGATTGAGGTGGAAGGGATATAATTTTTTGAAAGAACATAAGTTTTCTTATATCGATCAGGGTTTGCAGGGGGTATAAACCGAGCATCGACTCAGTCATGGCAGATCGGGTTTGGGTGGGTAGCCTTGTATATTCTTTACTACCATGTGCTGAAACCTGTCGATTTTTGTTGTGTCGGTGTTAGTTAAATTACATCATGTTTCAGACCCGTATATTACTGATGGTATAACTACTGATTTATACAATTTAACTGATAACAGCGGATTTATACCTCTATAATGGACGCCTACTCCGCTATAAGAAAAATAGGACCGTCTGCCTTTATTTACCGCTTCGTCTATTGCGGGACTGTTTTAAGGTTGGCCTGTAGTATAAAACCGAGATGTGTTACGGTGTCACACTGGCGTATTGCTATATAGTTTAAGTAGAAAACCGCATTTGTTTGTACTCTTTTCCTTGGGTTATGGCGAAAAGATATTGATAGTGTTTTCTCTGTGTTGTATTCAAATCCCCAGTTGAAAGCATATTTTTCCGCAATGGATAACTGTTTGGACATAATCGTTCTACTTATCGTGGTGAGCGTTATGTCATCAGCTAAAGTCGGACATCCACTGTCTATATTGTGGACTTTGGCTGCTTGGCCTCAGGATTCGAGTTGACACAGTAATTCGTTAATAAAGACGAGATACATAAAACCTGAGCTCGATCCTCCTTTTCTTACAGACTGTTTGACTTCGAACCATTCTGATAGTACGCCGTTCACTAACACTGCACTTTTAATATGGAAATATGAATTTACAAGAGTTCGCCACAGGCGACCTTTCACACCTAACTCGTAAAGTTTGACGAATAAAGCGTCGTTACGGTTTGTATCAAAAGCAGCTTTTGTATTTAAAAGAACTGCGTACACGTCGCTTTTGGCTCTTAAGTTATAGTCTATAGTTTCTTGTAGGGTATAAGAGGCAGTCATACAACTTAGACCTTTCTGGAAACCCGTGTTTATATGGGTGGGGAAATTTAGGTTTTAGCGCTTTGGTAAAAGACCATAACCTTGTAACATAGACTTTCTCGAACTTTTTACTCACTGTGTTTAAAAGTGACATCGGGCGATAATTAGTTACTTCGGCTGAGGGTTTACCTTTCCCTTTATAGATAGGTACAATGATTCCGCTATTCCGTATTTCAGGAATGCTTTCAAAACGTTATATTGGGTTGAACAGATAAAGTAGGCAGTCGACCACGCTATCTGGGCTGAGCAGCAAGTGTTCATTTTGGACTTTGTCGTGTCCCGGTGCTTTCTTCTTTTTAGTGTTTTTATTTGGGTAAGAATCTCTTCTTTGGTAAAGAAACAATCTAGGGTACTATTATCGACGTTTGCCTTTGGTTCATTTTTTATTGCGTGAACTTTTGGCTTATCTGTTTCGCATACATAGGGTCTATTATATTTTTGTTAGGGGCATAAATTTTCTAGAAGTGTTTGGAGAACACATTTGAAATTTGTTCATTATCATTGAAACGTTTATTGTCGACTATTATTTGCGTTATTTCGTGACGGCAGTTGCCCTTTCGCTTCTTAATCAGTCGCCAGAAGAGGTTGACGTCAATTCCGGCGGCGTCTTCAAGTTCGCGGTATGCATTTGACAAAAGCTCATTTGATGCTCTACGTTGAACGTTACGCAAATTATTTTTCGCCATTTTATAGTCAGCGTATTGCATGTTTGTAGTTTTACGAGGTTTACCAGCGATAAGCCATAATTCCCTCGCTTTCCCATATTCATAATGAGCTAGCTGCTTTAACTTCTGCATTCCAATACGGCTTTGTGTATGGATTTGTTTTATGTTTAGGAATACAATCGTTTGCATTTGTTATCAATACGTCGACGAGTTTTGCATAATATTTTGTGACGTCACTAGCAGATTTTATCTCGAAGTAAGTTCTTCGGTTATGTCATGTGTGACTCTGTCTCGAAATAACTCGAGACTAGCCGAGCTCATTTTGTGCCTGCGGCGCGGTACTCGCGTTATGTATAGTGTTGATTGGTTGTATGTTAGCTATGATTGGGAGATGATCAGACGCGATCACGATGCTGTTGTCGTTCAGGACTTCGCATAATGGAATGCATTTTACGATGCCTGTGGTGCATATTATATAGTCTAGGGTCGTTTCGCATGTTGTGCACGTGTATCCAGGGGTACGAGCTTGATCACTCGTATTTATCGATAACATTTGGTTTTCAATCACTAATTTCTGAAACATTTTTGATTTTGTTTGGTTAATTCTACGCTTATCAACGAGACTCGCGTTAAAATCGCCTGCCACGACAATGTCGCCTTTGTCTCTGTAGTACGCTAATAAGTCATTTAAGGACGCAATTACGTTTTCATATTCGCGAGGGTTGTTTTGTGATGGAAGGTAGACACAGAACATATATATCGGTTATTCGAGTATTTGTGTTTCTTGAATACCTATGATTCTATCAGTTCCACAATTAAAGTACTTAACATGATGCGACAATGACTTCCTGATAACAAACGCTACACCTGCTTTTCCACATAATTTGTTACTTTTTGCTATCAACTCTTTGTCTGATCGACCATAACTTGTGAAATTAGAATGAATGCAGTTACAGAAATTAAGATAATATGGAAATAGTTTGTGTTCTGAAATAGATACAATGTCACAGTTATGTTTTTCAATAAGTTCGTTCAAGCAAAGCGTCGAGGACATAACACCTCGAACGTTCCATGCAGCTATAGTCAACATGATAAATACACACACAATTATAACGTTCGGACTATATATTTTCATTGTTTTACCTTATAGATAGTCTTAGTTTCGGTTTTGTATTATTGTACTCTGGTAAATGTTTACGTGTATCGATCTAAATTATTATCGTACAAGTAGTTGGTATCGTAGTTTGTGTTTTTGTGATTATCGTCTCTGTCGCTATAATCATAGTCTGTGTTGTGGGTACCCGCGTAGTTCGTTCTGTGTCGTATGTCGTAGGTTCTGTGATCGCCGTCACTTCTGCGATCGTCAGTGTTGTAGGAACGTTTATTGTCATGTTTGTTTCTCTCACCATAGGAGTACCGATTACCACTGAATTGATCATTGCCACTATTTGTCGGAATTCTATTTGAGCGCGTGATAGTTTTCCACACTTTTAGTACTACAGTTTTGGGGAGAGGAAAACTTTGGTCTTCAACTTTGTCACTGTATATACTAGGGATATTAAGTTTTGCGTATCGTAGGCCTGATCTAGACGTATATATTTGAAGCGTGTTTACTCGAACACCGTTATCGTGGAAATGTTTGGTAATTCCATTTGCAGTGGTATCGTTACTTATAGTACCAATATAGTATTTAGTCACTCTTGTTTTACTTACGCCTAGGACTATGTCGTTGTTAGTCGTAGTATTCCGACCTTCATTGGTTGTTTGTTGTTTTGGTTCGTCTGCGCTTCGAATCTGCTGGCTTGTTTTGGTGGAATGTTTGTGTTTTTATTTGTGTTCACATCTTTTTGAAGGTCACGAATTGTGTTTTTATTATGTGATGTGTTGGCATTTGTAGAATTTTGGTCACTTACTATTGTGATTGCAGATTTTGTATTGTTTCATGATTGTTTGACACAGCATTAGAATATGAAGTCATCTCACTATTGTCTCTATCTATTCTCTTTCGGGCATACTCCGGTAAAAATATGTCGTTTGGTGTTTGTTCGTTTTGTTTTGGCGAGGTTAGTGTTGTGTTATCATTTCGAGTTTCAGGTTGAGGGGTAGTTGTTTAACTTTCATCTAGGTTTGTTGTCTCTGTATCATTTCCAGGTTTATTTGTCGGTACAACTGCCACTTCTTCGTTCCGCTGTATGTTTGGGGTGTTCTCTTTCTGCTTTAAGTCGGTTACAGCTTTTCTTAACTCGCCGTTATAACGTTCAAGTACGTTGATCTTAATGTTCATATCGAATGATTTTGTATCTAATTCGACTACTTTGTTTTTGTAGACTTCGTAATTCGTAATTCGGCTTCGAGCAGGTTGGTTCGTCTTATTTGCTTTGAGATAGTTGTGTTATCATTTTCGTGAATTTGTTGGACATTTCGAAACTCTTCTTGCAAAGCATGAAACATTGTTAAAGCTTCATCTGTATTTAAGTTCGCATGGAAACTTTGGCTCATCACACTATCATTACGATGAGTCTCATCCTTGTTGAATATACTGTTTATATCGACATTGCTTTCGCCGTCTATAAAACATGTAAGTATATGGCAGTCTATGGCAAGTTTTCATTTAGCTGATGATCTTTATGAGTTTCTTCTGTTTATCAGCTTTCCTGATGGGCATTCGTCATAACGTTGGGCTATTTGTACGAGATAGGATCTGTACCAGTCAATCTGATTAAAGTCAGAGTTGCATTCTTGGATGAGTGTTTCAATGTATTCTTCTTTTGGCTTGTTAGTAAGTGATTTGTATAATCTCTTAAATGACTCTTGATTTGGTAGTGGTGTATGGAATTCATGCTCATAACTGTTATTTGTCCCTGGGCTGGCTCGTGGACTTTGAGAGTTGTTGTTAGCTAGGTTAGGTTCCGTCCCGGCAATTGTATCTATGCCCAGAACAGGATGCAAGCTTGTTGACCGGACTAGGTCTCTGCTATTATTATCAGATGCCATTTTACGTATCTTGTTTGTGGCGATTGTCACTGATTATTTTATGTATGTATTGGCTATGTGTCTATATCACGTCGCAGAATTTGCTTCTTTTCGCACTATGTATTTCTAGACTCAATGATCTTTGTTATGCTATATTTTGTCTCAGTTTATCGTTGTTCGATTGTTCATGGGGTTCAACAACTTAACATTTCTAGTGTGTGTTAATCCTTTATCCTAGGTAGTATACCCTAGAGCTAGTTTTCTAACGGTTTGTTAAATGTACTCACGATTAAGTGTGATGAAATTCCATTGTTTATCTTATTTCCTTCATTATTTCACATTGTTTTACTTATTTCATATTAATAATCCAATTTACTGAATGTCTTTATCATGACAAATCGTCTGATATAAAAAAATCCTGATTTCAGTCTGTATTTCGGTCGGAAATCGCCCATATACTGAGCGAGCAAAAAACACGTCCGATCTCGACCACATTCACATCATCCAGATATTATTATTATCATTATTATTATTATTATTATTATTATTATTATTATTATTTGTATTACAGTAAAATAGACTCTGCTGCTGAAGAATGTCATTGATTACACAATTGAGCAGGTATAATAATTCAAAATTGCAACACATATAGCAGCTAAATAAGTATGTTATATCTTGAGTTGCCATTATCATAGCGTTTAGACTTGTTTTGTCCATGTTTACTTTTAGACATAAAGTCATATTTAACTGTCAAAAAACATTGTTTATAATAATTTTGAAAATATGAATGGCAGACAAGATGGCTGCAAAAACGTAATTATTGTATAGATAATATAACATTATACACATATTACTAATGTAGATCTAAGTATTTATTTTATATTCCTATTCGGCTCTTTTAATAATAAAATATTAAGTTAAATTTGATATACATTCTCTGAATATTGGCGTCTACCATGCCCAATGATATATTCAAGGCATGGTACGTACGGCTTGCCAGGTATTCGCCTCTAGCAGGCGATTTTGGTTTAAATAAACTAGGTCAAAGGTCATTTGGTACATTTTTCACGCATGCCCCCTAAAATGCCAAATAACTCACTCATTGAGTAGGCTAAAACTATTCTTTTGGTACCTAAACGATTTATACTGTTACGTAAAACATCAATATGCAACTTTACGAATTTGTGTATTTTTAATTTTTGACAAATACAGTAAAAAATGCCAAAAAATGAAAAAAAAACTTGTTTCGAAAAGTAAAAAAAATCCTAAAAATAACAACGATATGTTTGGATGATCGAAATTATACATAAAAATTGTCTAGACACCTATTGTTTACTAATATATATTTTTTTACAGAATTCGTCTTTTGCCTACCCTTGTAGCTATAGCTAAAAGTTTGTTGGGCAAATGTTCCAAAAATTACAAAAAACACAAATATTGGTATAGCAATATGAACTCCACATAAATGATATTCTGCGATATTATTAAGATGTTTTATTAGAAATTCTTGTTTTAAAATCATAATTTCATGATTTGTATAGCTTTCGATGCTTTTTCTAAAAACATAATAAGAATTTAATGTGGAACTAATTCATTTGCCCAAAAACGTGGGTCAGCATAGGCGAACAACTCGGTGGAACTAATTCATTTCTCCTTTGATGTAGGTCAGCATACGCCAACAACCCGGTGGAACTAATTCATCCATCCTATAATGTTGATCAGCATATGCGAACAACTCGGTGAAACAAATTCATTTACCCTATGATGTAGGTCATCATACGCTAACAACTCGGTGGAAGAAATTCATTTTCCCTAACATATCGTCAGCATACACGAACAACTCATTGGAACATATTATTTTATCCTTTGATGTGGGTCAATATACGTTAACAACTCGGCGGAACTAACTCTCTAACCCTATGATGTCATCAGCATACGTGAACAACTCGGTGGAACTAATTCATTCACCCTATGATGTCGGTCAGTATAGGCAAACGACTCATGGAACTAATTAGTTCACCTCATAATGTTGATTAGCAAACGCAATCATCTCGGTCAAACAAACTAATTAGCCCAATCGTGTCAGTCAGAATACGCGAACAACTCGATTGAACTAATTCATTTTCCCTATTATGTTGAGTTATGTTATGTTAAGTATATGCAAACAACTCGGCTCCATTATTTCATTTTCATGTCGAAATTCAGTCCAAATTGTTAACTTCTTTGAAAACGAAAACACAACTGAAAAAGGGTTTCCTTTTTGATACTCGTATCACACAATTTGGACTGAATTACTGCATGAAAAAAGAACACTGAAGCTACAGAGAGAGAGATTCGTTTGTACCCCGACCCTCCCTCGGATCCGCCACTGTGATATCAGACTTGTACACTCGAATTACCAGACGGAATATTTTACGACGGGTCAAAACTCAAAGATTTTGTGCACGACCATCTTAAGTGAACAAAACAAAGAAGCGATCCATCGTGATAGAAAACATCGTGGGAAATGAAGAAAATGTCTGTCGTTAGTAATTTCTTCATTTTCTACGATGGTTTTCAAGCCATCTCTTCACGGTCGTCAAAATCTTAGAGAATGGGTTAGAATAGACTAGAACACTTATTGTTCCGATATTCGATTTCAATAGTGCAGCTATGATAATCTGGTTGCTACAGTTTTCATTTACCATTTTAAAAGTACAACGATATCAAAAATCAGAATAAAGACGTAAAACGAGGTTGTTTGAGTCATTTATCAATAATTCAACAAAAAACATCGTCTGAACAGTTCTGCATAACCGACGGCACTCACGCATAAGCAGTTTTAAAACTGTTTAATTCTGTAAACCGCTAACAACAGATACACACCTATTATTGAAAATAAAGCGACCGCAGTATTGGCGAATGAATGCATATTCCACAATTATACATGTATAGTGAGTTTATATAGCTGCGATTGTAGAGGCATCAGCATGAAAAGTTCGGATACTTTCCACCGTCCCGCGTAGTTAGTAATATGATGGTAACATGATACCCTAGCGTGCATGCTTCACCATTGTATATATGTACTTAGCTTATTATACTATCAGCAGTCGTTGATTTAACTTCGTATACATTGCGTGTATTGTTCTTACTCTGCGCCTTTCTCATTTGTGAATGACTTTAGTAATACAACGAGAAATAACACATGGTGTCAGAAACATGGATTTAAACATACCGCATCCACACATGGATTGGAATGACTCTTACTTGCCGGAACAATGGAAAAAGTTTGAGAGACATGTAAATCTTATGTTTGATGGACCTCTAAAACGGAAAAGTGAGGCGGAGAAAGTTGCATATCTGCTTTTGTGGGTTGGAGATAAAGGAAGAGACATTCACTCCACATGGGCTGATATAGCCGAAGACGACTCCAAGAAACTGGACACTTATTTCACGAGATTCAGAAAACATGTAGAGCCGAAAAACAATCCAATTTTCGCTCGTTGTAAGTTTTCCTCGCTCGTACAAAGTGAAGGCGAATCTATGGACAATTTCATTACAAAGCTACGTTTAACCGCAAAGGACTGTGATTTTCTGGATTTCGACAATATGATCCGAGACAGAATCATAATTGGAACAATCTCGCCAAAGATACGGGAAAGATTGATTTCTGAAGGTGGCGCTCTCACACTGGATAAGACAATCCAAATCGCCCAATCGTTCGAGTATTCCAAAAAACAGATGGCCGCGATGATGGATCAGGAAATCCACCGGGTACAAAATCGATCCGACGTGCCGACGGAGGGAGCTTATTCCAACAATCGCCAGGGTGGACGCGGACAGAAGAAGAAACAAAATAAGAAAAAACAATCGACATGCGGAAACTGTGGCCGCAATCACACAAAAACTGACATTTGTCCAGCGAAGGGTCAAAAATGCTATTTTTGTGGCAAATTGAATCACTTTGAGAAACTGTGCCGAAAGAAAATCAAAGTGAATAGTGTACACGATGACAATGAATTAAGTGATAGTTCTTTTAAGGATAAGGATTGCCATATTAATACCGTAAATTCTTTAACTACTTTCATTTCCTTGCCTGATCGTGCCTGTGTTCAAATTCAAGTTGGTCCTTCCCATGTCCCAATCAATTTTAAGATTGACACTGGCAGCTCTGCAGTTGTCATACCATTGAAACATTTTCAAAAGCTCAATCCTAGATGTCCACTTCAAAACACAGAAACAAAGTTAACTTCCTACACGGGAAATGTCCTACCAATTAAGCGAAAGGTATCGTTGAACCTTAGGTATAAGGATCGAGTTACTAACACAGAATGCTTTATTGTAAACAGCAACACGCTTCCCCTACTCAGCTTACAAGCATCTGTTGACCTTGGACTGATTAAATTGACATATTCTCTAAATAACAGTAGTATGAAGACACTTGACAAGACAACGGTTTTGCAGGAGTACGATAGTTTGTTTACGGGAATAGGGGTTATTCCAGGTCAATGCAAACTTTACTTGAAACCGGATGCCATACCTGTAGTAAACGCGCCGCGCAAGGTGCCAGAAGCACTTAGGTCACGCTTACAGGATGAATTATGTCGCTTAGAAAAGGAGGGCATAATAAAGAGGGTAACGGAACCTACAGACTGAGTTAATTCATTGGTAATCGTTGAAAAACGCAAGACAGGACAGTTACGAATATGTCTTGATTCAAAAGCGCTTAATGAAGCCATACGACGACCTCACTATCCGATGCCGACGTTAGACGACGTTACCTCTAGACTGACAGACGCAAAATCCTTTTCGTTGCTAGACATCACACATGTTTATTGGAGCATTGAACTAGACGAAAAATCGTCATTTCTCACTACTAGTACACCGTTCTCGAGATATAGATGGTTGAGACTACCATTCGGTATCTCAGCGTCGTCTGATCTGTTTAATCAAAAGATCAACGAAATTTTCGAGGGGATGACGGGTGTGACAGCAATCGTAGATGATATACTGGTCTATGGTAAAACTAGATAGGAACATGACGCAAATCTTCGTTTGGTACTCGATTAAGCTCGGAGTAAAGGGATCAAGCTTAACCCCGACAATGTGTAATAGGAGTCAATGAAGTCCCTTTCTTTGGACATCTTATTACATCAAACGGACTCAAACCAGATCCTTCGAAGGTTAAGGCTATTCCAAATTTGTCGATTCCATAAAATAGGCAAGAGCTTGAAACAGTTCTTGGCATGATTAATTACCCGCAAAAGTTTTCCCCAAACTTGGCAGAAATGACAGCTCCACTGCGAGCATTGTTGAAAAAGGAAGCAGAATTCCTATGGGATGACGCGCAGAAAAAAGGCCTTTCAGAAAATGAAAATAACTGTTACGGAAAGTCCCGTTTTAGCTTATTTCAATGACAAAAAGCATGTTACGCTTGAATGCGATGCGTCGAAACAAGGGTTAGGTGCTGCAATTCTGCAGGATGGACGACCTGTTGCATATGCATCTAAGACATTGACACCTACAGAACAGGGTTATGCAAATATTGAACGCGAAATGCTGGCAATTTTGTTCGGTTGCAAACGTTTCCATCAATATGTCTATGGAAGACGTGTCACTGTGCGATCAGACCACAAACCGCTTTCAGCAATTATGAAAAAGCCATTATCTGCAGCCCCACCTCGTCTGCAAAGAATGATGCTTCAATTGCAAAAATATGACCTTGGCGTGGTATACGTAAAAGGAAAGGACGTACCCATTTCCGACTTACTGTCAAGACAACCGTTAAGGGAGACTGATTCGTTCGACATAGAAGGTCTCGACTTACATGTGCATACAGTATTATACGCATCTTTTGTCACAGACAGACGTCTTGATATCATACGACAGTCGTACAAAGACGACAGTCAGATGCAAAATCTGATATCTATCATATCAGAGGGATGGCCAGTTTCTAGGTCAGATTGTCCCAAAATCGTACTTGAATATTGGAATCATAGGGATGAACTTTCATTTGCAGACGACCTAATTTTTAGAGGTCAGACAGTTGTTATTCCAAAATCACTCCGACAGGAAATGATCAAGTCCGTGCATTCTGCACACATGGGTGTACAGAAAACAGTTCAACGAGCTAAAGATGCATTGTTTTGGCCCGGTATGACCAAACAGCTGACTGATCATGTTTTACAGTGTGATCTTTGTCAAAAATACCAATATTCAAACGCGAAAGAGCCATTAGCTCAGCATGACATACCAGGACGACCATGGTAACATGTTTCAGCAGACATATTTACGCTCGACAACAAAAATTACCTGTTGACTCTTAGAGTCATTATTTTTTACTTGATTACTTGCCTGACATGAAAAGTAGCACAGTGATCAGAAAATTCAAAGTACATTTTTTCAACATTTGGAGTACCTGAAACTTTGAAAAGTGACAATGCCGGTCAATTTTCCTCAGAACTGATGACAGAATTTGCAAGAGAATGGAATTTTAATCAATTATTTTCTAGTCCCTTGAATTCTCAATCAAACGGTATTGCTGAAAACGCCGTTAAAATCGCGAAAAGGTTACTTTCTAAGGCGAAGGAATGTAACCGAACCCAGTAAAATTGATCATGAAAAGGTTCAAACTTTCAAGCAAAATCAAAGAAAGAAGCAAAAGGTTTACTTTGACAAAACACCAAAAACCTCTTCCACCTCTCAAAATAAATGATCATGTTTATATACAAGTAGGAAAAATCTGGAAAACTGGTAAAATCACAGATATCTGCAATGATAGATCCTACATAGTTCAGGATAAGGATGGTGCTAAATATAGACGCAATAGAAGGTTCCTACACCTAGCCCACGAAAATGTCACAGCTCCAGACTCCGCTATGAGCAATACCCCACAAGTCGCACGCCAATCCCAAAACAAGGACAAAGGTCAAATTCCACATAAACAACCTCTAAATGATTCCGTGAGAAATTCCAAAAAAAACAAAACAATTTCACCCCTATCAGACAAGGGCAGGCAGGAGCGTGAAACCAAATAGATTGTATTACAAGTACAAAATTGCTGCAGGAGGCAGCATCAGATGAAGCACGGCCTAAATGAATTTTTAACAATGACTTTTCGCATATGTATCTATCTATCTGCATCTACAACAACTCTTGTGATAGACAAAGAGAAAACTCAAAATTACCTCGTTGCCACTCATTTAACCACCTACGAGAAGAGAGGCAGTGACAAACTCGAAATTACATCACTGCCACCCATTCAACCACCTACGAGAAGAGAGGCAATAAGAAACTAGAAATTAACTCGCTGCTACCCATTCAGACAGCTGTGTAGACTGTGGCGGTGATTAGTAAGTGTCTTTCCCGAAGACACACCTCTCCGGATTTCAAGTTGAATAAGCTATCCACTGCGCCATCAAGAGTGCCAAACATGTAGTTAAGAATAACAGTCTAAAAAACTAACCAATCGAGAATACAGAAACAATATACATGTACCACTTCTTCTTTGAAGAGTGGTATACATGAAATTAAAAGAAACAGAACAGAGATATTGGATTTTATTTTGCTGAAATAGCCCTACCTGGTCGGAAAATAGTGTTGAAATAATACAAAACAGCAAGATAACAACATTATGTATTAAATGGAATTTGTATGCTAATAATATCTAACAACAAGATCCCAAACCAAATTGCAACTTCGCCACAAGCTTGCGACAAGCTCGCGATAAGCGTATATTAACTAATGTGATCTTATTAACTTCGCAATACTGTTCGCGCGAGCTAACATCAATTTTAAGCGCATATAACATTAATTTTGCAAGTAAGAGTATTATTTACTCGCTTGGTTGTAAGAAACAAGCGCCCGACAGTGATCTTGACAGCAATTCACTGCATGCTTAATTCATTTGAGTTTCACTTATGGACATTATATGAATATAGATACATGTACACTGACTAAGCAGATTTTTGTTATGAAGGTCAAACTTGAAGGTCAAGGTCAAATGTCATTATACTAAATTAATGGTCTTGGCAGGAGGTATCCATGTGTGAAATATCAAGGCTCTATCTCTAAATTGTAATAGTGTATGAGATATAGGCAAGGTTAAAGTCGTAAAATAGATTAAACATTAAAGGATAACCTCAAAAAAATTACGAGTTCGCAGTTCATCCTTATAAATCGCTCGGAAATGGTTTAAAAAACAATACAAAAAAGTCATTACGTGAGGGAAAGCATTAACGCATTGCAAACCAGCAGCCAAATTATCGATTTTACCAATACACAAAATATGCCGCATCAATTACTTCCCTTGGATTCTGTATCCTTGGATACGAAATAGTCGAACCAGTCTACATTGACAACTGCGTCATTTATCGATAATCGAGTGGTCTGATATAAAGGTTTATGGGAATATCGCTTCAAAATCCTGTTGTGTGTAACTTACGATTGCAATGTTAACTTAGTAACCCATAAAACATTATACATGTAGTATATAGTTGCTTTTCAGAGGAAATCAAATTGAAAACGAAAGTGGATTCTGAGATTGAACCAGGACCGTACAACTTCTACTTAATTTGTACCGTCAGGTCATTCAAAGATTATGCAAATTTTGATGACAAACAAATTTTTTATCCAAATGTAGTGCTAAAACAGAATTATCAGGTAACCGGACAAAAATGCTGCTCTTAAATAAAAATGCGATATTCTCTGTCGTTCGAAACAGGCATTGTTTCAATTCACAGGGTTTCATCTAACCCATTACCAAGGCAAAGGCTAAGAATTGGCTGGTCTAAATTCAAAGACGTTGCAGACGAAAATTGCAAGTGAATGGTATTCACTTTTTATCTCTTTGGGTAGAAAATATTGTATAAAGGAAGAAATTGCTTGTCTAAATCAATTTCTTCTTTTACCATGATGTTTGCCGAAACCATTATCTCGTGAGTGAAAAAAATGAAGTGGAAGAGAAATACAATCTATGTGTGTTGGTTTTCCCCTAAATTTTTCGTTTAACAAAACCTAGTATGGACGCTCAAAAAGGCTTGGTAAAAACATTGAGACAAAGATGAAAATGCTGATAATCGACGTGATCACCTTTTGTCTCAATATTTTCCGCGACATATAAAGAACCTCCATTTTATCATCATCCCTTTGTTATCTGCAGCGGCTGTTAAAATTGAACTCTAAATTTGTGCTATTTGGGAAAGAGCTGAGAGTGCATAAAGATCGTTTTAGGCATTTATCGAACAGTTTTGATATATTTAATATTGTATCAATATGAGTTGAAGGCGATTAAATCAATATTGTTTGAGCGTTTTTAGCTCACCTTAGCACGAAGTGCTGAGGGTGAGCTATTGTGATCGCTCACCGTCCGTCGTCCGTCTGTCTGTCCGTCTGTCCGTTCGTCCGTCTGTCCGTCTGTCCGTCCGTCCACAAGTACTAAAAAATCTTCTCCTCCCAAACTATAAGGCCTAGAGTATTGAAATTTTGTATGTAGCATGGTCTCAAGCCCCTTTACCAAAATACTTCAAATTATTGTGATAAAAGGAAAATTGGCCCTATGTTGTGGGTATCGAATTTCATACAGAAACAAAGAAGGAAATCTTGTACAATCATCTTCTCCTGAACCATTTGGCCTAGAGCATTGAAATTTTGTGAGTAGAATCATCTCAAGGCCCTCTACAGAAATACCTAAAATTATTGTGATAAAAGGAAGATTGGCCCTATGTTGTAGGTATCGAATTTCATACAGAAGCAAAGAAGGAAATCTTGTACAATCATCTTCTCCTGAACCATTTGGCCTAGAGCATTGAAATTTTGTGAGTAGAATCATCTCAATGCCCTCTACAGAAATACCTAAAATTATTGTGATACAAGAAAAAATTGGCCCTATGTTGTGGGTATCGAATTTCATAAAGAGACAAAGAAGGAAATCTTGTACAATCTTCTTCTCCTGAACTGTTTGGCCTAGAGCTTGGAATGATGATGATGAGAATCATCTCAAGGCCCTCTACCAAAATACTTCAAATTATTGTGATACAAGGAAAATTGACCCTATGTTGTGGGTATCGAATTTCATACAGAAACAAAGAAGGAAATCTTGTACAATCATCTTCTCCTGAACCATTTGGCCTAGAGCATTGAAATTTTGTGAGTAGAATCACCTCAAGGCCCTCTACAGAAATACCTAAAATTATAGTGATAAAAGAAAAATTTGCCCTATGTTGTGGGTATCGAATTTCATACAGAAACAAAGAAGGAAATCTTGTACAATCATCTTCTCCTGAACCATTTGACCTAGAGCATTGAAATTTTGTGAGTAGAATCATCTCAAGGCCCTCTACAGAAATACCTAAAATTATTGTGATAAAAGAAAAATTGGCCCTATGTTGTGGGTATCGAATTTTATACAGAAACAAAGAAGGAAATCTTGTACAATCTTCTTCTCCTGAACCGTTTTGCATAGAGCTTTGAAATTTTGTGAGTAGAATCATCTCAAGGCCCTCTGCCAAAATACTTCAAATTATTGTGATACAAGGAAAATTAGCCCTATGTTGTGAGTATCGAATTTCATATAGAGACAAAGAAGGAAATCTTGTACAATCTTCTTCTCCTGACCCGTTTGGCATAGAGCTTTGAAATTTTGTGTGTAGAATCATCTCAAGGCCCTCTACCAAAATACTTCAAATTATTGTGATACGAGGAAAATTGACCCTATGTTGTGGGTATCGAATTTCATATAGAGACAAAGAAGGAAATCTTGTACAATCTTTTTCTCCTAAACTGTTTGGCATAAGGCTTTTGAAATTTTGTATGTAGAATTGTCTCATAATGATACAATCTTCTCCAATTCTGTTTATCAGAGATCCATAAGGTAAATTTTGTATAACTCTCTACTACCAGCAATGTTTAGATTTTTTTTTAATGAACGTTGTCCGGAAGTTGTGTATGTGAGATGAGACAAAAATTACCATCTTGATGATCTCTAAGGTGAGCGATATAGGGCCATCTTGGCCCTCTTGTTTAATTATCATGAGATATCAAAGTATTGTTAAAAGATTAGGAGAAAATGGTGACCTCAGCATCTAATCCTTTTCTCTCTTATTTTTATTCGTTTATTTATTTATTTATTTTTTTTTTGTTTCCTTGTGTCATCGAAAATAAAAGAATCATTTTTGAAAAATGATTAAAATCGAAAATAGCATTAATAGATTTTCTTTACATACATTAATTGGAAATAAACACCTGATTACATAATGCGCTGATTAATTACAAAAACGGGTGTAAGATACTGGTCAATAAACACGCGGGTGTCAAAGATGTCATAAAACACATGTATATTCGCTCCCTTTACTCAGTACAGCAATTATTGGAAGTAGTTTTCAAAGTTATATTGCCCCTTTCTAAAACATATGATCCGGTGAAAACCAATTATAAAACGATCATAGTTTTCCCTTTTTAATTCAACAATCCGAATCTCCTCGATATATTGCAAATAAATTCTCTCTTTATCAATATCAAATTGATCTTCTGTAGCATCGAAATTGGAAACCTCTAAAACATTGTAGTTGTGGAAAGGATTAACCCATATCCAAACGGCAAAAATACTCTGGTCTCGTCTGAAATCAAAGGTGTTGCAGACAACAATTTCAAGAGAATTATTGTTATTATTTCTATTTTATTTTGTGTGTGGTGGAGGTAGAAAACATTGTGGGAAATGCAAGACAAGCAATTTCTTCATTTCTCACGATGTTTTCCACAACCTTTTTCTTGAGGCGGGAAGTCATTGTGATGGAATGGGTTAAAGCGATATCGTTGAATGAAATCCTGATTAGTTGTCAATTCAAATGAAAACGTCACCGAAAATCAAATACTAATATAAGAAGTCATCAAATTCTTTTTAAGACCGTTTGACTAATCTGTTTTTCACACTTAATAACGAACAATGGAATTGATTTCCTTGATTATGGAATAAAATTTGATGATGTCTAAAGTAATTGACTGGTGTAAAATTGGTCAATGTCATACGATCAACTGGATTTTCGACGACATCGTGTCATCTTATTAACCCATCACTGGACGGCGAAAGTTGAAAGAATTAAAAAAAAGTCCCACAATAATACGTGTTTGAAATTGCGTCATTTATCGACAATCGAGTGATCGGATATCATGGTTTTTGCTACTTAGTGAGGAAATCGTATCAAAATGGTGAGTATGTTAAATTTTGCGATTTTCTTTTCAATATTTTCTAGGTTGCACAAAAACCCCATTCGTTCCTTCATTTTTCCCCCAAAAAATATGATATTATTTCAATCATATCGTGCTTGTCCTCCGTTTACTCTAGTACGATCACTTCATTACGAGATAGTAGTTGAAACCGGCGTTAACCCCCAATAAACCAAACTTATATTGCTGAAATTCAGTGTCATATTCTACTTCGAAAATTACGTCACTAGTCACGTGACCGATCAAGTGCCCCGGTCATATGAATATAAAATATGACATAAGGGAAGTAATTTACAAGTAATTTACAAGGGAGATAATTTTTCGCACACATTACAATACGGAAAATTAAAATCTTGAATAATTTATTTTTTCATTCATAATTTGAAAAATGTTTTAACTAAAATCATTCATTCAATGATGTTGTTTTTTAAAAAAGAAGAATCAGACGTCTATGATATTACCCTTTAAGGTCAAGGTCATAATGTCAATGGTCATGGTCTAAAGTAAAAGATCTTGGCAAGATGTATCATTGTGTGAAATATCGAGGCTCTATCTCTTATTGTGTATGAGATATAGGCAATGTTTAAGTTCTTTTAAAGTAGGTCGTACTTCACGGTCAAGGTCATATGTCAAAGGTCATGGTTCAAAATAAAAGGTATAACATATATATCCTTGTGTGAACTATCAAGGCTCTATCTCTAATAGTGTATGAGATATAGTCAAGGTTTAACTTCTTATAAAGTAGATTTAACATCAAGGTCATAAGGTCAAAGGTCATGGTCCAACATAAAAGGTCTTAGCAAGCTGTATCTTTGTGTGAAAAATCAAGGCTCTATCTCTTATATTGTAAGAGATATAGGCAAGGTTAAAGTTATTGTAAAGTAGATCAAACTTCAAGGTCAAGGTCACAAGGCCAAAGGTCAAGGTTCATCAGGAAAGATCTTAACATGAGATATCGATTTATCAAAAATAAATGCTCTATTTCTCACAGAGTATAAGATAGGAACCAAGTCCTTTTAAGGTACATGTTGATTAAACTTCATGGTCAAGGTCACATGGTCAAAGGTCATGATTCTAAATTAGATGTATTTGCATAATGTATCCATATGTGAAATATTAAAGTAATATCTCATATAATTCATAAAATATAGAAATAACTTCGTGAAAGTCAGACCTCCCAGTCTAATTCCAGTCCAGTTCCTGTCTACATAATTTATGATGTCACTTCCTCTTTAGAAAATTGGAGGAAACTTTACTTGTCTGACAATTTATCAAAGAAAATGTTTATGAGCTGAATTTCCATTAACATTGATGAATGATCACGACATTAAGGGACTCACTAAATGGTAGGACCA
This sequence comes from Fragum sueziense, assembly GCA_963680895.1. NCBI lineage: Eukaryota > Metazoa > Mollusca > Bivalvia > Cardiida > Cardiidae > Fragum > Fragum sueziense. The sequence continues at coordinate 6,202,653 of OY804610.1, forward strand.
AGTAAAGATCTAAGGCAACTTTGGTGAGTGTTCTTCTAATTAAATTTAACAAATTTAGAAGTTCTATTTTTCATACAATTCACCACCCACGTATTGTGTAGCAAGTATTATTTTACTTCTATAAATAGAAAATAAGCGCGCAATGGTGAGCTCGCAAGCTCGCGCAAGCTTGCCAATGTGAGCTTGCGAGCTTGGGTTAGCTTGCGAGCTTAGGTTAGCTTGCGAGCTTAATTCGAGTAAGCGCGCAAATGCGAGCTAGTGCAAGCTAGTGTAAGTTCCCCTCGGTTCCAAATGCAAGCTTAACGCGAGCTAGCGCAAGCTAACATGCTCGCGTTGTGCTAACAAGTACGCAAGTACACTAAATAAGCGCACAAGAGTAAGAACGCAAGCGTACATGTATAAGCTCACCTCCATGTTGGTTTTAGTTCGCACACATATTCCGTAAGCTCGCAACTAGTTCGCATTGGTTCTAAATTTAAGGTCGTGCGAAGTAAATTGTAATTTCCATACGATCTTAATTACGATCTTGAAACGAGCTCGCCATTTTGGTTTGGGGAGAACCATAATGGTCCTTGATCGCTAGCCTTAACCTAAATAGCATGAAAATCACAATGATCACAATGTTGTCAAGTTCAAGGTCACATAATATAAGATACGAGATTATGATACAGCTGAAAACTGCATTCATGATCTTTCGGGTTTTGAATGATAAATATTTATGACTGTTAGAGTGAAAACAAAGCCGAAAATGACAATTTCGTCAATGCCAATGGCATATAACCCAAGTTTTACAAGCCCCATTTACCTGGAAAATGGAATCACCCAAGATCTTATAGTCCTATACATTGTGACAAAGTCTTGTCTTGATTGGTCAACATTTTTGGTAGTTAGTATAGAAATAAAGTTGGAAACGGCGATTTTGTCAAATTCAAGGGCACATAACTGTAATGTTTATCCAAACAGGCTGGAAATTGATTTCATCTAGGATCTTATGGTCACCAACCTCGTGGCCAAGTTTTTTCTTGATTGTTCAATAAATGTAGATGCTACTGTGTAAACTAGAAGTAAAAGTAACACTAGTATATTAGTAAATACTAGTATACTAGTGTTACTTTTACTTCTAGCTGTCTAAATTTGAGATTTTCCTTAGGTTATTTTGCTTAAATGTTGAAGGTGAAATTTTAGTTTGCTCCAATTTGATAGTAGTTGATATAAATGACAAAGTTAACAACATTTTTAAGTATTTCCGATAGGAACACTGAAAATTGAGAAAGTAAGAAAATGAGATAAATACACAGTGAATATTTGCAATAACTACTAGATAGTATTTAGACGTAGAGATGGACTGGTTCATTTTCGATTTTTCCTCTTGTAAAACTGAACATATTTGCATTCTCAATTTACAAACTTGACAAACAAAAAAAAAACATACATATCTAAAACATATACTTAGAAGCATAACATACTGACTGTTTGACCGGTAAGTTCTGTTGTAAAATATTTAATGCGGAATGTTGCTAATAATTTGCATTATGAACATTGATTTTAATTGGTCATCTAAATTCTGCCTTTGATTAAAAAGCTGTTCATGAATTCACAGTAAAGTTTTCTTACCTTTAACAGGTGTTGACTGGAACAGAATTGAATTTAGAAAGACATTTAGAAATCAATGACAGATGGAATCGCAATCAGGTTTTCTTTTTTTTTAAATAATGTATATTTAGAATTGTTTTTGGGTAAGGAATTACAATAATTGAATTTGCAAAAAACTGAAATTCAAAATTACAAAGAATTGTTTTTGAGTAAGGAGTTACAACAATTGAATTTGCAAAAAAACTAATATAGAAATTACCTGCAAATATTACCAGTTATACGGTATTATGTTAACCCATTACCAAACATTGAGTCTTTCTCACTTCCCAAGTGAAAAGAGCTTTGGAAACATTGCGGCAAATGAAGAAATAGCTTGTGACAAGCATTTTCTTCATTTTCCTCAATGTTTCTACTCAAGGAAACCATTTCTGTGACAAGCAATTCATTCATTTCCCAATTATTTTCACCCAAGTAAACCTTTTTTTGTTGTTTGCAACATATGTCAATTTGGACCACTCTTGAATCTTGCAGTTTGGTGAAGGATTAGACAGTTCCATTATCATATCAAAATTAACAGCTTCAAAATGCAAATACAAGCTATACATACATGTACAATACGAAAGCAGTGCATGTGTATAAGAAGTTTTCTTGTGGAAATACAGGGATTGTTTGACTGATTTAATTTGACATGGCATTACTTCTACGAAAGATATGTTTATATTTTGCAAGTAGTGTGCAGGTAGTGACATCACAGACTTGAATCATAGTACACGGATATGAAAAGAATGATAGAAATACTATTTAACTTTTTCATTAAGGGAAAAACACAAGGGTGTAATTTATGATAAAGAAAGCTAATGTTGTGGTATGTCGATTGAAATTAGCAATACGTTCTTCTTCATCAGTTCGTTGTCTTTTTATGAAGACAGTAACTGTTGTTAATTAGTAACTTTAGCCTAGAATACTGATAATCTTGATAAACATAGATTCTCGATGTCTGGACAACAATGAAATATTCTATGGGGTAGATAAATTCATGACCAGTCATTTCCTTCATGATAAAAATGTAACAATGATTTTAAGATGCTTTCAACAAAAACATATATATTGGAATATTACAATAAAAGAGGTTTTGTTCTAAAAAGGAGAGGAAATGTAGTGTATGAAGTAAAAGAATAAAATCATATTACTCATATTTAAAGCATTACTGTTGTTATAGTAGAGAGTAAAAGTAGTATCTAAAATACGGTCATTGTTCTTAAAAGCCCTTGCGACATAACAGAAAAATAAAATGAAAAAAACCGTGCGCTACGAACATTCGCTGATAATTGAAAACTGTGGTAATGGTTTTTGATGTCTAATGATATTTTGAACGTCCCCCAAAGTTATCTGAGGAATTTGCTTAACCCCTGACCTTTAACACAAGTTGTAAAGGATTTTCGGCTTTCAAAACCACACAGTGAAAATCCAAAAATCTTTGAAAAAATACGATTTAAGACTAATTAATTATGAGTAAATACTTTCGGAACTCTTTACTTCATGAATATACAAACAATTGAGTTTTTGTTTTACTTTCATATTTCATTGCTAATGATTTCATTTTACAGGTTGTATTTTTACTTTTCTTTTTATGAAAACAAGGGGGATGTGATTGTAACATGATACCCTAGCGTGCATGCTTCACCATTGTATATATGTACATAGCTTATTATACTATCAGCAGTCGTTGATTAAACTTTGTATACATCACGTCTATTGTTCTTACTTTACGCCTTTCACATTTGTGATTGACTTTAGTAATACAACGAGAAATAACACAAGTAAAACTATGAACGATCGTTACCTTTTCGATATCTCCAAGTCCCTCTGTATCAAGTAACAATAACGCCTGATCTTGATGTACAGGATGATCCATGCACCACGCCCAGATACCTTTAGTCTCGGATTCTATGAACGAGCCCAGGGGAAAATCTAGTAAAGACAATAATTCTTTTTGACTAGCATAAAACGAATAAATGGATGGTTGAAATTATTGATGGATGGATAGATGGATGGATAGGTGGATGGATTGACGAATGAATTTGGTAAGATGGATGATGAAACATGACACCTTTATTTCGACTGTTTGATGAACGTTGGTGCCATTTCTAAACGGCTAATGCCCGAGGACTTATTGCCTCCATCTAGTCTCACAGATGAGTTAATTGAACCCATCACGTTATAGGAAGTCAAGGAGGGTATTAGAAGCTTAAAGAATAAAAAAGAGAGGGATATAATTGTATCAGTAATAAAATACATAAAAAATCTAGTTCGAGTATGGTTCAAGGTATTTGTAAACAGCTTAATTTGATTTACGATTCGGGATGTTATCCTTTTCAGTGGTCTGTAATCATAATTAAACCATGATTTAAATCTGGTTCTGAGTCTGACCCCTCATATTTTAGGAGTATTTCTCAATCTCAAGTTGTCTAAGCAAGCATATTTCAAGGGTTTTATACGATTGCCTAGATACCAACATAACTAAAAATTATATTCTTGTTGAAGACCAGATTGGTTACAGGAAATCATACAGGCATTCAGAACATGCGTACACATTGAAATATATGATTTGTAAAAGCATTAGAAACAAAACTAATTTAAACACTTGTTTAGTAGATATACGTAAAGCCTCTGATAAGTCTGACGTAAGGCTTTGATTTATAATCTATTCAAATATACGATACAAGGAAAACTGTTTTGTATTTAATATAAGCCATGTACTCTGAATTTAAATATTCTGTTAAACTTCAGTGTGGTATAATTGATCCTTTTATATCGAATATGGGGGTCAAACAAGGCTTATTTTGAATCCTCTTCTTTTCATTTTTTGTCAATGGCATACCAAATCATTTTTATAGCAGTAAGTGTGATCCTATTGCTTTGTATGATCTCTTAGTTAATAGCTTGATGTACGCAGACGATATTGTCTTGCAATCTATATATGTTACAGCCAATCTGTGAAATCAGCCATTTCATGAAATGGCTGAAATTTTTAGCCATTTCATGAAATGACTGATTCACTCAGCCATTTCATGAAATGGCTAAAATTCTTAGCCATTTCATGAAATGGCTGAAATATTGCTCCAGCCATTTCATGAAATGGCTGAAATATGGAAATGTGAATGAAATAACAGTGTTTGAAAGTTATTTCAATATTAGAGAAACTACAATGCTTTTGCAAGCTTTTAAGTTTTTAAATGTAAGCAAGGGCGGATCCAGGATTTTTTTCCAGGGGGGGGTCCAAGCCCAAAATTTTTTCCAGGGGGGGGGGGGTTCCAAATGAGGACATTTGAACATTTAATTACTTGTTTTCAATTAAAGTATTAACTTCGAAAATTAATATTTTTTAAAGAAAACGAAATGAATTTGAAGCAGAATCATTATGACACAGATTGGTTGAATTTTAATCAGCCATTCTGTGTAACACCTTTATGTTTAAGATTTCATTTTTTGTTTAAAAAAGTCAATTATATTTGAATATTAAAGCAAAATATGAAATGATATAATATATTGGCTGAAAAAACAGCATTCATTCTGTGTAAAACTTAAATGTTCAAGTCATCATTATTTTGATAACATTCATTTTGCTTATAGTGTTGAATTGCAGCAGATTGGCTGGAATAAACACCTTTATGATCAAATTATCATTAGGCTTATTTTGATAACAAAACATCAATAACGGATGAAAATTGGAAAATATATTAAGCAAAATCATTTTTTCACAAATTGACTTACATAAAAGCAGTCGAATTTAATCTGATATAAATCAATTTTAGCTGCGAATTGAAACAAAATTTTTTTAACACAGATTTGCTGAAATAAAACCACAGTCACTGATTCTGAGTAATACTTTAAGCCTTTCCCAAACCGCAAAGTTTTAGGGTGGTCACATTCATAAGCTGCTACAGATTACAAAATGGTTGTTAATAAAGATAGGAATTCTGTACAATATAGCAAAGAAAAAACATTGAGGCAAAGGGAGAAGATACTGATCATCACAGATCTTTTATATTAGGTTCGTCAAAAATTAGGTGTTGTTTGGGAAAGGGTAGCGTTGATATTATCACTATGATGATAAAAAAAAGTTAATTGTACATTTGCAAATTAAAGCGAAATATGAAATAAAATCATTATTTCACAGATTGGCTGAAATAAAGCCAGTCATTCTGTGCACAACTTTAATTTTATCACTATTTTGACACGATTCAATCATAGTGTCCAACTGAATATATAGGACATATTATCTTTATGTCTATTTTGATACAGAAAATTCAATTATAGTTTCAAATTGAAGCAAAATTAAGGCAAAAATTCTTATTTCACAAATTGGCTGAAATAAAATCAGCCATTCTGTGTATAATTTAAATGTTCAAATTAGGATCATTTTGATAAAAATGAATTTTAATGGCAAATTGGAGCAAAATCATCATTTCACAGATTGGCTGAAACTACATAAGCCAATTTGTTGACAACTTTAGTGTTCGAATTATCTTTTCTTTCATGAAAATAAATTGAACTTGAAAATTGAAGCAAATATGAAACAAACTCATAAAAATTTACACAAACTCAATATTACACTGATTGGCTGAAATAAAACTAATCATTCTCTGTAAAACAGAATGTTAACATAACGGTTTTCAAACAAAAACAATTTAGTAGCGAAAAGAAGCAAATATGCATCAACACAATCATTACACAGATTGGCTGAAATTGCATCAGCCAATCTGTGTAATATAAACATGATATTTTCAGCCATTTCATGAAATGGCTGAAAATTTTAGCCATTTCATGAAATGGCTGAGTGAATCAGTTATTTCATGAAATGGCTAAAAATTTCCGCCATTTCATGAAATGGCTGATTTCATAGATTGGCTGTAACATATACATGTATACTAACCGTCAAAGAAAAGTAGCCACTTTTCAAATAACCGTAATTTCCACAATTCATTGTGTCTTTTTGTTCTTACAGATTAACACGCACTCCCAATGACATTTTTAGACCTCAGTGGTAAAATGGTTGCAACATGCCTAGAAACATGTTGGGTTGCAATGTGATATGCAAATGATAGTTTGGGATACAAAGTTCAGTTTTGTTCAATTATAGCAGTAATTTTCTGCATACGTTGACACTCTTAAAACATAAATAAAAGTCCTATTTCAATTTTGCAGACAATCATTCTGTTGAAATGTTAGAGGTCTATAAAAAAACTACTTCCCGTTTAGCATGTCTCAATATTGAAGATTTGATAATAACCGGATATGGTTGGTGGGTAGAGTAAAGGAAATAGTTTTCTTAATTTTGAATTTGGTAAAGAGCAACCAGGAACTAAATTTTGGGGGATGAAATGGGGGTTGGTTGGACTTAAACCGGAAACTAATTTCTTGCAAATGTCTTGGTTGTAATAAGAGGAACATTATAGTCACTAAGGCTTTTGAATGAAAAACAGTATTATAAACACACATCTTTATTCAATTTGTCCCATTTCCTAGTCTTATATACGGCCGTGAATTTAAGAAGTGTGTTCCGTATCAGTTACGGATTTCCTGGAACTACCTCTAAGCTACGATAGCTGATGGAGCAATATGATTATTTTCGATATTTCCAGTAAAGTTGTTTACTTGTCCTGCTGCATTGTTTTGTTTTTATTTTGGTTTGTTTTTGATCAATTCTAATACATAATGTCATGATTTTTTTCCTTGTGGCAATTCAATTGCTTCAAATGCAGTATCTCGAGCTCTAAGTCGAATTAGAGCTTTTGAGCTTTGCCCTTAGTACAACCTCTTAATATTACAATTTCCGAAAAAAAATGGGTTTTATTCATGTTAATGTACATGTCAAATTTCATAAAGGAATGATGATAATCAAAAAAGTTATGCACATTTGTAAAATTACGGGTTAGAAATTTTGCAAATTCAAGTCACCTTTATTCCTATTATTTTCTATTTTACAGCCGTTCATCAAATCTAAATGATTAGATCAATGTATTAAGATCATGAAAACGTTTGATGGACACCTCTTTCACTTACATCAAGAAGAAGCTAAAACATGGACATAACGCACCGTACTATATAGCATGAATAAAGATCACGTGGAAAAAAATAAATATTCTACCCCAGCAAGCAGACCTATATCGGGCCGATATCGGGTGCGTATCGGAATATCGGTAAATTTTGCCGATGACGGGACGATATCGGGCCGATAAGGTTTGACGATTTTAAAATTATTTCATTGTGGCATCTAAGTATTTCATTTTATATTTTTAATGACAAATCTTCGTTAAACTTCAATTCAATGATACATTGGGAACAAAAATCCATTCTAGACATTAGATATCGGCCGTATGTCGGCCAGACATCGGCCCGACGTTGACTTGGCTTGACAACCCGTTTACGTTTCTTATCGTTCAAAAGTGTGTTTTTCTGAAATAAAACACTATTGCGTTGAAAAAAACAATAAAATTAGATAAGAAGCCTAGTATTCAATTGATATTATTATTATTGAATTGTCAATATCGGCCCGACATCGGCCCGACATCAGCTGTAAGTACGCTCAAGTCAATATCTACGTATCTGCCTTAGAGCGGACATTATTTTTCTTCTTTTTGTTGATACACACTTTTGTATCATAAGAAGGTAAATGGTGAGTTTTAATTAAAGTTTCTCGTTTATTATTGGAATAGTTTTAGTTTGAAACTTTGATTATTTAGGGACTGCGAGTACTTTGATTATGAATTGTTTTTTTCATGACTTAGTTAGTCTAATGCCTTGTTTGAAAAATGGCTCAAAAATTTGTTTCTCCAAGTTTAGCCTTGAGTTTTTGTTTAATCCCTCAAGATATTACATTTTCTGCTGACGAAGATGAGTATTGGCAAGATTGGGGAGTTCCTGGAGGCTAAAGAGTCCGTTGACAACGAAGTAGAGTGTATGCTGGATTACGAAGTTATTTCAGTTAAAATCGTCGTCCAGTATTTTCCTTTCCGATACTTATTCCTTTGGGGTATTACAGGAGTTACGTCCCTTTTAGCCGGAAAGGATGAACAGCTTGGTCCATGCAAAAGAAAATGAATTTAGTCAAGTCCCTTGACCGTTTCTATGGCCCGCATAATGTAAGTTTGATGGGGATAACACTTCTTTAACACCTTAAGATATTGTTGAATAACTATTTCAATGTATGGTGGTCCGTAAGGTTAAATTAGAACTGCTGTAGATTCGTACTCAACATTCTTCGCACTCGCCTTGTTATTCTTAAAGTCGTGCCATTGTTCTCAGGGTTCAACATTAACTTTTTTGGCTACAAGACCGTCGGGCTTGCTGTTGCCAGATGCTACTAGCCCGGACCAGATGTGTACTAGCCCTGACCAAGTTTCTATTTCAGGAGATATAGTGGTGTAACAGGTCAACTTATGTCTGTATTGCGATATTTCACCTTACAATAGCAATAGGTCGATGGAACTTTTAAAGTTAATAATTATCAAGATAGTTCGACTATAGGTTGTTTACGATAGTTTTCTTCAAAACGAAAGTAGAACCAAATCAACAATAACAGAGTCCAGTAAAAGCTTGATTTTCAGCAAACATACACTTAAAAAGCGTTTCAAAGATCATGAGTAAATTACCTTATTCCTAGAGGGATACTTTCAATGAAGTTAATTGATCAATTACTCGGGCAGTGATTTTCCAATCTGACAGGTGCGTTTGACGGGTCTATTTTGAAGCAAGTCAAATCGGGTCAGAAAAATGATCAATGAAGGCATTTCACACACAGGATCAAATGTTAAATGTATTCTGTTTTTGTAGGAAATTGATTTAACTTTCAGAAAATAACTGAATTTTAAGCGTATTCTTATGTTTTCAGCACAATTTTAGGTTTCGGAATTTTCTTCTCTGATTAGTTTACCCGATAACCTACTTAAGACGTCAGGTGATAATAAGTTCCGCCCATTTATGCAAATTTCTCATTTTGTTCTATTCTGATGCGCATCGTTAGCGGATATTGCAAAAATGTAAACAAACCAAACAGGGAACCTATAGATAAAAAAGCGAAAAAGTCAAGCTAAAAATCTCAAATTATTTTCAAAGTATGTTCTTATATTTAATGCATCCTCAGTTTCAATTACGGCGCAAGTGAATTTTATATTTGAAGTTAGGACGACCAGTCGGGCTAGCATCTTGCGGGTCTTACTAGCCCGGAGCAAGCAATAGGCAGTGAATGTCTGGCGGACGTGCCTTAGTGTTGAACCCTGGTTCTCAAAAGCTTTATATATCGATAAATAGAAGCATAAGCTTATACTTTCTCATGCAATCTAGTCATAGTTCACAATTTTCTAGTTATTTTGCACTTTCTAAAGCTGTCCAACTGCTATTCGTTGTAATGAACTGATCATTTTGTTTACTTTCAGACTTTTACCTACATCTTTAACCTACGTCTTGGTATTAAAGTTGATATCCTGGTACCTACGTCTTGGTTTTAAAGTTGGTATCCTGACTGCACAGGGCAGAACAGAGTGAGTGGAGCTGTATTTTCGTGGCTAACTAAATTGACAACGACAAGAAGGTTGCTGTTTTCCTATGAATAATTGAGAAATTTGGCGCATCCAGTGTTACCAAAGGACAAAACGTTCAATTAGATTAAGGACATCCTTAAGATTCATTACAACCCAAAGCCTTTGATAATTTCAGAGCGTTTTAAGTTTCATAAAAAGGGAACAAAGAGAGAATGAATCGGTTCCGTTTGGTGGAATTTAAGGAACTTTCTGTCAATTGTTACTAAATACGGTGCAATTTTACCACACACGTTAAGGGACCAACTGGTGTGCGGCTTATGGTCTGAGCAAATTCTGTGAAAAGTACAGGCCGAGGCTGATTTGACTTTTGACGCATTCAAAATAGTGGTCACTATGGAAACTGAACATGCCGTAAAGGACCAGAAGGGTGCAGTTAACCCAAATCTAAAAATAAACAGTCGCAAAACAAAGTTTAATGTTTCCTTTGCGGTGGCGAACATTATGCCGACAACAAATGCAAAGCAAGCCAGGCAGTTTAAAAACAGTAAATGTTTTTTATGCTGCAAAATTGGTCACATTTCAAGGTGGTGTAAACCAAAATATACAAATCATCATTACATAATCTGACGGAGAGGAGATCGTGAACTTGAGGTTATTTTCCTTGAGTGTGAAGTATACGGTGCAGCTCGGGTTGGACAACCATAATGTCACGATGGAGATCGATACTGGCAGTGCCTGTACTATAATAAATGAACATGTTTATTGTGCAAAATTCAGCAAATATAAACTGGAGACACCGTCTGTCAATTAAACCCATTACCAAACAGCAAAATTGTAGGGCGGTCCAATGTGAATGCTGCTGCAGACGACAAAATCAATGTTATTAAGTGCGGGAAATGTGAATATCATAGCAAAGAAAATATTATGGCAAAAGGAGAAAATGTTGATTAGCAGCAAAAGGAGAAAATGCTGGTTATCAGCATTTTCTTCTTTTGCCTAAATGTTTTCTTAAGCCAATTTTCTCAGGGACATAAAAATCCGGTCTTGTTTGGGAAAGGGTTAAAGTCATATTCAGGTCAAAAACTAATGCTCAAATTATTGCCTTGTACACTGGATGAATACTTCAAATGGAGGCCTCAGTGCAAAACTATTGTGACTACATATTTTTCAGAAATTCACTTTTTGCATTTTTTTTAATCTTTAGGAAGGAATACATCATGTACTTTAATGTTGGGTTTCAATTCTGTATAATTAAAAAGATATATAGAATTAAAAAAATATTTATCTCTTTATATTTGAGAAAGTTATTGTGTTTTTTCCTTCTCCTGTAAAATTTTACAAAATGTAGGTTACAATAGTTTTGCACTAACCCCTCGAAATGACAACATTGTAGATACTAGTTAGGTGATATTCGGTTGTTTGAACTTAAGATGGCACCAATTAGTCTTGTGATAACTGGCTGTTATCACACCCAAGTGTCTTCTGACAGCAAGTTGTCACCAGACTATCTATCTTGTTGGGGGCATTTGTTAGCAAGGCTGAGACCTGGTTATTATTTGTAAATTCTTGGGAAAAGATTGAGTCAAAAACCGAAAATGCTGATTATCAGCATTCTCTCCTTTTGTCCCAATATTTTCCAGGTTTTATACAAAAATCTGAACTTTATCAACATTTTTCTGTTATCTGCAGCAGCCTTTAAATTTTATCACCCTAAAATTGTGTTGTTTGGGAAAGGAAAATGAGGGCGATCTAGTAACTACTTTATGTGCTTTAAATTATATGTGAAGTTTAAACTAGTGATAATATCTATTCTTTAATCTTTTGCATTTTGTCTCTTTGCTTAGCCCATTTGTTACAAAACAATAATGTCGAGACTGGTCCAAATTGAAAGCATATTTTTTGCAGGCGACAAAATAAATGTGACTGAAAATATGAATTTTATTTGGTGAAGGGTTGAATACATAGTGGGAAAAGAAGAAAATACTGGTTACCAGCATCGTCTCATTTTCCCATAATATTTTCTAAAGTCTCCTTTCTCGGGGGTATTGAAAGTAGGGATTGTGTGGTAATGGGTTAAAAATTTAAACTATTGAATTGACCTCATGGATAACAGGCTGTTGCTGTGATACAATTGAAATGGCGTTGAAAATAATCTGAAAACAGCTTAGAAATTTGTCATTTGTACTTAACATTAAAATGTTAAATTTAGGTAATGCTACGAAAGGGCAATTTTAAACCTTTCCCAAACAACAAAATATAAAGGTGTTCCAGTTTGAAAGCTGCTGCAGAGGACAAAATGTATGTTCATAAAGATAAGATTTATGTATAATAATGCACAGTTTCAGAAAATATTGAGACAAAAGGAGAAAATACTGATAATCATCATTTTTTCTTTTGTCTCAATGTTTTTCCATTTCAATTCTGTAAGGGACATCAGAAACCAGATCTTGTTTGGGAAAGGGTTTGTAAATATGGGTGAAAATATTAAACAAGACCTGCTTTTGACATCCCTAATAGAAATGGCTTGGGAAATCATTGAAATGAAAAAAGAAACTGATGATAACCAGCAGTTTCTCCTTTTGTCTCAATATATTCTGTGACATATTTTACACAAATCATATCCTTAATTTTAACCCTTTCCCATACAAGACCTTGTTTTGACGTCTTTATTAGATGGGGATTGGGAAAACATTGAGGCAAAAGAAGAAAGTGCTGATAAGCATGACTTTTGTTGTCTGAAACTCCTTTCAAATAGGACAAGTCAAACATTTGCCGTTGGTAAAGGGTTAATAACAGCCATTTAGTCATTTGTGGCAGTATTTGAAGTGGATCACCCTAAAATTTTGTCGTTTGGGAAAGGGTTAAGGACAACCTTACAGATCATTTCTTTTAAAATAAACAGTTGAGGTGATGGCTGATTCTAGTCAAATATTTCCACTACCAATGTTTAAAGATTATCAAGTCACTATGAGGTGCATGTATAAATAGTTGTTTATCAATAAAATTCATTGCTTAGATTTGGGGTTCTTTTTGCTGTACAAATCAATGATGTGTACTATGATACACTGTAATTTTAAAAATGGGTTATAGTTTAAAATCTCTGATATGATTTAATATATCCCTTTAGTATAATTTATTTGAAACTGGTCCTTATAGAAAGTAAAAAGTTTGTAACAGTGCTAAAATTTCTTTCTTTTTGACCAGAGATATGCTGTGCACCACTCAACTTTGCATATCCTGACTGTCTGTGAAATGTTCTAATAAATACAAATGAGCCAGGATCTGGAAAAACGTCCCTTAAGGCTTTTGAGCCCAACATAGATCCAGATCAGCCTGTGCATACGCACAGTCTGATCAGGATCCACATTGTTCTCTAATAGCTTCTTCGGGACCTGTAGTAACTTGAAGAGAGCAGCATGGATGCATATTGGACTGCATTTGACAATAGGCTGATCTTCAAACTCAAATTTTAAAAATGCTATAAGGGACGTTTTTCCAGATCCCGGCTCGAATGTACCTAGAATATCTATTTCAGTCCCTTGAAATTTCTATTTCTATTTGTTGTTTGAATGCAAAAGTTGACATTCGTGCAGGTTTTCAATGTATGAATATAATTTTTTTCTTAATAAATAATTACATATTGTTAATATGCCTTTGTGTCTTTGTGGTTGTGCTTTCCCTCGAAGATAGAATTATATAAATAATAAAATCACGCGCGTCATAATACGAAAATTACCAAAACACTGGCCCTGTGTTTTGGGAATTTTCATATTATGACGGGATAAGTTGTATAAAACACCATACCTTTGAGTCGATGTCATTATCATTACAAACATATGATCAAAACCTACGTTTGATTTCTCTAGGTTGCTGATGTTGGGCTGATGATGTCAGCCGATATTGGCCCGATATCGACAGCGGATGTTGGCCCGATATCGACAGCCGATGTCGGCCCGATGTACTAGCCGATATCGGCCCATGATCGAAAGTGGTTGCAAATCGATATCGGCCCGATGTCGGTGCTGATATCGGGCCGATATAGAAGGCGATATCGGCCCGATATCGACAGCCGATGTCGGCCCGATATCACAGCCGATGTCGGCCCGATGTACTAGCCGATATCGGCCCGTCATCGAAAGTGGTTGCAAATCGATATCGACCCGATGTCGGCGCCGATATCGGACCGATGTAGAAGGCGATATCGGCCCGATATCGACAGCCGATGTCGGCCCGATGTACTAGCCGATATCGGCCCGATGTACTAGCCGATATCGGCCCGCCATCGAAAGTGGTTGCAAATCGATATCGGCCCGATGTCGGCGCCGATATCGGCCCGATATAGAAGGCGATATCGGCCCGATATCGGCCCGATATAAAATGCTTGCTGGGACCTTTATTTTGATCTATATATAACAAAGCTATGATAGGTAAACGCTTCTTGGTAACCTGACTTTTGAATCTCAGAGAGTAGAGTATTTTTAAGATATGTTGCAATATTGTACAAACCGGAATTACATATGTGTTTTTCAATTATAAACCAGAAATGAAAAAAATGCACAACAGACAAGAACACGTGCTTATTGTTTTCTTCATGTATGTTTTCCTTTATAATAAGATTAAAAGGAAGTTATTTCCTGGCAAAAAGAAAGATGCATAACTTGAAATGTGTCTGGGGGCAATAATGACCCACCTGGTAGATAGTATGTGTAACATGTGCAGGTAGTTTCAGGGTCAAGATTACTCAGAGTTACGTATTATAAGCTCATTTAATTATGCTCAAATTGCAATTTTGCTCACAACATATCAACGTAAGGTACAATTTACGCGTACCTTTCCTTTTCCACCGCAGAAAAATCATATCCAGATAAAAAAAAAGATCAATACAATGCGTACCTTCGTATCTTCCAGCTATTCTTGTCAGCAGGAAAGATTTTCCTGTTCTATACAGGCCTGCAATAGCGATTACATGTAGCGGTTTCGAGACTGTTGTCAGTTGGTCCATCACGCGCTCATCGAGACAAAGTTTCTTTGATGAAAAGTCCGTATATATAAGACATTGCGGTTCTTCAAACACCGACATTTTTGTAATCTGAAATATTATTATATATTTATAAAACATTCATTTATCCTATCTTTCGACTAATCGTGATGTCAAAAAGTGTAATCCGTATGACTTTTCAGCCTGGGTCAAATCTGGTCAGAAAAATTATGTTCATATACACGATTAATACATCTAACATAGGGGGTTGATCCAGAAACTCGTACAACGTATCTTTTACTTCCATATTAGAGATTTACAAAAATGTACGAAATTGAATACGGAATGGAAATGGGAATGAAATCAAGGGGATGTATCAGAACATTTCGAATATACAATATATGGTGGCCGGTCACTCATATTTGTTCTTATAGAATTTCATATAAAGCATCTTTTTCTTTCAAACTATGATCTCAAAAAGACTTGGCTTTGACGTCCACACTACAAAAGGGATGGAAAACATTGTGACAAAAGAAGCAAAACAATGACGACAACCACAAATCCTTTCTCTATCAACACCCCATTTTGTTATCTGAAACAGTTTTCAAACGGAACTTCCCTGATTTTATTTTGACTTTTCGGAAACGGTTAACGCATGATAAATAAAATATTGCATTTATTCTATTTCAATGAGAACTGTATAAGTATTGACCTTTTATACGGACCTGAGATATATTTGCCAATAAGCCATCTACGATAAAGTGTGCTTTACAGATTCTAATTGAAATCATTATACCCCAACAAACCAAGCAGATAGGGATGTATTGGTCTTTTCATATATATTGTCCGCCTGTTCATCCTTCTATCGACCCTTTCACTCTTAGACTTTAATTTCCAAATCCTAACTAAGTATTTTTTGATAAATGCCAATGTAGCTTTACGCCACTGTTGCCATAGGTACCGCATTGTTGTTTGGCCACGTAGGTCAAATGTCAAGGTCGCAATTCTGCCTTGATTTCCTGGTGGCAATTTTAGCAACAATGAGGAGGGGAGTTGGATCTCATTTATATGCGTGTCGAAATGGGGTTACATAAGACATTAAGTCTTGCCAAAAGTAGAAATATTGTTTTAAAAACCAGAAAAATATTGAGAAAGAAGGGTAACATGCTGTTTTTTTTTAGTAATTACTTCTTATCGCCTTCAATAGTTTTTACTCAGCCTTTCAAAAATAGTCAAAACGTGTTTACAGGAAGAAGGTAGTCAGAGTTATTGTGTAAAAAGTGTAAGATTATTAGCACATTACATGAAAATATGAAGGCTTAAGGAAGAAAAGTGATGATTATCAGCATTGTCCTCCTTTTTCTCAATGTTTTCCCAATCTTTTCCCTAGGGGAAGCTAAAACACAATTTCTATTTGGATAGGGTTGATGCACGATTTGTGTACAATATAGCTCAGATAATATTTTACCCTTAGCCAGACGGCAACATTTAAGACTTCCAAACTGCAAACTTTTAGCATGCTTTTTCAATGTTGGTGCAGATGACAAAATAACCGATATCAAAAGTACCAAATATGTATGTTACAACACAGAAAAAATGAGGCAAAAGGAGTAAAGGTATGCTATGAGAACTTATCCGAACTGTTCCAGAAATATTTAGGAGAAGTTTTACTACGATTAGTTAAGGTTTTTTTTATTTTGTCATATACGGATTTTTATTTTTGTTTTTGTTTTCTCTCTGTTGATATAAGGTGATTTACACATACGGTATTCTGATATTAGGATTTGCTACTTTTTGTGTTTTTATTTAAACCATTTTTGCTCTGTCGAACTGTTTCCGCGCATTTTTACACTCATAATTGAAACGAGGCTTGTTTCTTAAGTATTTATATTATTACGTTTATGGTTTTTGATTTATGTAGAATATTTCTAAACCATCTTTACAAATGTCATACATTTCCGGCAAATGTCGACATTTACTTATCCATTTTTAGCAAAAAAATATTACTTTTCTTTATAAATATAATTCCCGTAACAAGCTTATATCTTTCTATTGTATGTTTTATCCGTTTAGCATAAGGTTCCATGTATTTTAAATGTATATGGTACATAATATCAGTTTGTGTCTGATTCGAAAACTGTGATATTCATTGAAATAGGAAATAAATTGTAGTATGCATACATGTATACATATGTCGTTTCATTGTGCGCTACAGGCTGGTTTATTATACCGAGCAACCCTACAGAAATATAGACATACATGAATTCTAATTATTATCCATGATGCGAATTTGATCCATAAAAACGGAGATTAAACGCATATCGTTTGAGAACGACATATGGATGATATCGTCATTGTTAAGACATTAGCACTCAATCATTATAACTACTTCGCCGTCGATCTGCATTTATATGTGCCAATTCTTTGGCAGCTAATTGTAGCGTGATTTGATCCATGTGGACAGGTAATTCGTTCTTCTCCATTTAAGGCCCTATTAGATTCAATATGCAATCCTGAAGCAGTGGTAAACGGAATATTAATATACTATAAAAACATTATCTATTAATGATTTGTCTTTATAATTTGCATTATTTTTACGAATTGCGGTGTTCAATTTGTTTCAGGTAAAGGTTTAAAATATCATAAGTCATATGAAATCACAACTGATATGTTATCATTTGCCAACTTCTGAAAGTCAGATAAAACGTTATAGGGGTTTTAATCATAGGCTTTAAATTAAATATGGGCTACGGTTCCCTTCATTTTGGGATATTGGCTGTCTTTAAGAAAAGAAAACGTGCGTTCGAAAGTACGAGACACCAATACTTACCTTCATATATGTTCAAATTTTGACAAAGAAAGGGTACATGTGTGGGTTTTATTATGTGCCCACATGTATAAGGACAATTTTGATGTTTTAGAGAGTGCATGAACTTATTTCTCGTACAGTCAACATTTAATGGAAGGCATATTTCAATCTTGAGATGTTGAGGCTTTATTTTTGAATAAGCACACATTGATTTAACGCAATATTCTGCATATGCGCACAAAGGCAATGTAATTTTACATCAGACAATGAGTTAACATACATATGAAAATAAATACAAAAATCTAGACACTTTTCATGAGTTTATGCCCAAAATTTAGATTATTTTCTACTTTGATTCGTGTCGCTATATTGGAATTTTGGAAGTTGGGGTCGAGTAATGGAAAATTATTTTTTTGGTAACCTCAAAAGTTTTCCCTACGAGGGTTCTACCTTAAATGTTTGTTCATCGCAATTTTATACAATGTTAATAAATTGTTCAGTTGTTGTGTCTATATGATTTTTTTGTTCTCACTCATTCATATAATTATTAATAACATTATAGAGCTGTACCGTTTTAAATTTTTTAAATCTTATTCTCTTAAAACTTGGTAAACAAAGAATTATCGTCTTAACAATAAGAATTTTTACTTTATTTAAACCTTTTTGTACATACTTGTTTCAAAATTATGTTATTGCTCTATATTTTCTTTTGTTTCTGGCCCGATTTAGTTACATGTATGTGTCAAGTCCTTACTTTTAATAAAAAATGCGTTAGTTAAATCTCTCAGCCCAACTATTTATTATGGTCCGTTTAGATGTGATATATGCATATTTTTTTTAAATATGAACATTTGAAAATTTCAAGCTAAAGTTTTGCACCTTTCGTGGAATATATATGTATTTTGCACCATAAAATTGAATTAAATGTGGTAAACAACACTATTCGTGTAAATGGAATGTGTAATTCTCATTTAACTTTAACAGCGTTTTAAACCATTGATTAATATTTTTATTTATACTGTATGGCAAGGTTGTTGGAGAGACGAATCCGATCACCGAAATAAATTGTTTTCTATAAAACCTGACTTTAGTGAATGCTTGCCAGGTGTTCGATCTGACCGCCGCGAAGAGTTAGTTAGTCCGACTGCGAATTGGTCAAACACATTTGACCGATTCGCACCTGTAGAACCTCAGTGTATTCCTTGTAACGAGGCACTATAACTGTTCAGCATGTACTGACTAATTATGTAGATTTTGCTATCAATAGAAACAGGCACTTTAGGGTTAACAGTTTCAAAACATTATTTGAAAATGTAAGGCATGAAACGCCTTTTGACTTTCTTATAGAGTACAATATCTTTCAAAAGATTTCGATGTGATATTTACTCTGTTGTGCTTAATATGTTATATTAATTTTCCGGTCGAGTTGACTCAGACATGGGTGTTTTCTGATCTGGGAGGATCCCATGTCTATTCGTCCTCACATCAAATTATTCGAGGTACATTTAGGTTAGCAATAATTAAAAAAAACTGACATCATTCAAACGCATAAGAATAATCAATCTTTGCATCAAAACATAAATCAAAAAATGAAATGGGAATGTAATATCTTTCAATACCAACATATTTTGAAATAAACACAGCTTAGAAAAGTTATTTACCTGTTTCCTATTCTTGAAACTCCGAACCAAAACTATGTGAAATATAGTTGACAACTGTTCATCTCTCTCGCTTTTTATCAAACAGGAAGAACTCAAATCAAATCGAGGCTGCACGTCCTATAAATGTCAATGTATATCTACGCTTATCGCGAGATTTGAATAATATGATATCTGTAACCTACTTTTGCACGAAAAAGAGTCGATGTTGGGTATTTGAACCAACGAACTACGTTTTTGTAGTCAACAAACTTAACTAGTGGACCATGGGGTCGGGCATTTGATTATACAGGGTGTTTCATAACATATGTTACAATGACAAATAGATATAAAGCATTGTTTTACTTACGATATAGTCATCTTAAATGCAGGCAAAAAGTCCTTAACGGCTACATTAAAAATGACGATAACGTTCTTAAAATGTAGTACATTTTACTGACATTTGATATATTAATTCTTAAGCATTATTTACGTGCATTTCAATGCTGGTTTACCAGTAACTATTTAATTTGGGTGTGTAATAAGGGGAAACCTGAAAAGGCCCTATATCCAAATACAGATCGAGATATTACACTTGCAACAATACAAGTTCCACAGATCGTTAGCTGCAACCCTGAAAATTTTGTCAGTTTTGTGCACGTTTTGTCCACACGAGAAACAGAAAGAGTAGGAGGTACGGTGAAATGGTGCGTAAATTCTACACTTATGGGCAGATTTAGCTCATGGTTTGCACAAGTGTTTGTGACATGTAGATGAATGTGCAAGACGCAAATTTCATAAAAATCGGACAGATGCTTTCTGAATTAAGGCCCCTGATATGACCAAAATGCTTGTCCGGACAACGTCACCTACAGTTATGGTCCGATATGTTTCTAACTTGGCACAAGTGTGTATAATGACCTGTAGATGTGCAAGACGTAAATTTCACGAAAAACGAAACGATACTTTTTGAGTTATTGCCCCTGATTTGACCAAAAATCCTTGTCCGGAAAACTCCTACACCGTCCGACTTGCTTCATACTTGACACACGTGTGCATTAACACCTGTAGATGTGCACGACGCAAATTGCACGAAAATCGGACAGAAACTTTCTGAGTTATGGCCCCTGATTTGACCAAAATGCTTATCCTGACAACTTCTCCTACAGTTACTGTCTGATTTGCTTTATGATTAGCACAAGTGTGCATTAGCACCAGAAGATGTGCAAGACGCAACTTGCACTAACATTGGACCGATACTTTCTGAGTTATGGCCCCTGATCTGATAAAAAATGCTTGTCCGGTCAGTTCCTCATACAGTTTCCGTCCGATTTGCTTCATAATTCGCAAGATGCAAATTTTAAGAAAATTCGATAGATACTTCATCAGTTAGGGCCCCTGATTTGACCCAAAATTGCTTGTTTGGATAACTCCTATAGTAACCGTCCGATATGCTTCATACTTTGCACAAATGTGCATTAGTACCTGTAGATGTTCAGGACGCATTTTGCACTAAAATTGGAGTTATACTTTCTGAGTTATGGCCCCTGATTTGACAAAAAATGCTTGTCCGGACTATTCCTCTTACAGTTACCGTGCGATTCGCTTCATATTTGGCACATGTGTGCATTAGGACCTTAAGATGTGCAAGACGCGAATTTCAAGAAAATTGGACAGATATTTTTTGAGTTATGACCCCTGTTTGACTCAGAAATGCTTGTCCAGACAACTTCTCCTAGAATTCATATACGATTTGCTCCATTCTTTACACAAGTGTCCATTAGGACATGTAGATGTGCAAGACGCAAATGTTATGAAAATCGGACCAATGCTTTTGGAGTTATGGTCCCTGATTTGACCAAATTTAAGAAAATCGGATTGACAATTTCTGATTTATGACCTCTAATTCAATAAAAACGCCTTTCCGAACAAAGGTGGTGGCAGGGATATTTTATCACATTCAGTGAAAGATGTATAGTTATTCATATTTCGTGATAAATGCGCAGAAATAATAGGATTTTTAAGCAAGACAACAATAAATGGCATAGTGTTTTTTAATCACCTTTTCCCAATATTTTTTCAACTATTATTATTATCATTATTTATATTTTGTGATAATACCAACGTAAAATGCGCAAAACTTAAAAAAAATTAAAAGGACTCAGAACATTTTATTACGTAAATATAGGCCTCCGGCCCAAATATACATCACATACATTACATACAGACATTGGTTATACCCTTATACCTGTTTAATATGTGTTCGATTTGGAATATACACGGTTTAATTTCTAAGGATGTAAAAAATTAAAATTAAAATGATTTTAGTAACTATCTCTTAAGCAGTTTGGAATCATGAGTGTATATGAAAGTGCAAAAAGTGGAATTCCCCACGCAATGCAATTTTCCACACTACACTGGATTTTATTACAATAAATACGGTAAACCGTTTTCCAAAATGTTTGGACACTGATTTATAGTTGTAGATATCTTGGCAAAAAATTTTGATTTCAATATAGTGGATAAGAGTTATCATCATTTTTGCAGAATTAGGTGGTAATTAATATTAATATGTGGAAAAAGGACCTGCCCTTAAAGTTGTGTTTGAAACTTTACCTTTAATGCAAAATATTTTTAAAATAGTACTTTGAATAATTTTACTACATTTCACAAAAAAATGAAACGTTGATTAATGTCATTGTTTAAATGCGTTTTATTGCCATTTATACGGTAATTGTCAAAAATGAATATCATTTTCTTTCTCATTTACGTGTTAAATCGTTAAGGTGTAGTCTGTAAGTATGAAATGTGCTATATTCAGAACAAAAGATGTCGAAAAATGATAAATAACAACATTTTTATTGCATTTTTAAAATTTTGGCGGCCATTTTGAAAACATGCACATTAGAAGGTCAAGAAGTCATTTTTCAGCTTGGCAACATTGTTTTTCGGATTTAGCATACCCAATTACCCCTAGAAATGATCTCAAACCCTTTTCTTCACGAAATGCCTATCGGGTGTGTCACAATCAGATGTGCAAACTATGTTTCACCAAGGGTGATTTTTCAAAGTCATTGAATACAAAAGAGACAGTATTTTTCTGAAAGCTAAACAATATGTCTTCATGAAAATAATAACTTTTTTTACACAGATTTAAAGATTTAAATTATTTTACATGTTGAACTTGGGATTTTAGAGAAAAAAGTAAGTTGCATATAATTTCTTACACATATTTGGAAATATCAATTTCATTTGAAATGGAGAACACATTTTACATCATAACACTCATAGAATAAGCTTTCAAATGACATGCAAAACAAAAAGACCATGACATATTTATTTTGAAAAAATCTGATTTTCTCATATTTTTATCTAAATTAGGCATGAAATGACATCTTTCAGTTTTCTATTTTCATTCAGTATTGTTTGTACAACCTTAAAAGTAATAAATATTGACAGGAATTTCAATTTTCTTTAAAATGATATATAAATTTGTTATCCTAATACGAATACTTACAGAAAAAATGACTGTTGAAGTTGGTCGTATTTGCATTGAACATTGTCTACGGACTGGACATTTTAACAATGATTACAGTTCA
Organism: Fragum sueziense; assembly: GCA_963680895.1. NCBI lineage: Eukaryota > Metazoa > Mollusca > Bivalvia > Cardiida > Cardiidae > Fragum > Fragum sueziense. The sequence continues at coordinate 6,225,812 of OY804610.1, forward strand.
ACGGTATTAATATCATATTTAATTGACAATAAACAACATCAACACTTGTCATTTTAAGGGAATAAACGTTAAACAAGAAAAGTACAAATTTTGAGCAGTTATTGAACTGTTTAATAGACATTCGGACAAACGGACAGACGACGGACATTGATAGCTCGCAATACCTTAACTAGAGCACTAAAAGGTCAGATGAGCTACAGATACTTAGCTATTGTTTAAGACACAAGCATAAAATATCACATATCAATTTAAACTTAAAAATGCAGGATTAATTATTTCAATGAATATGAATGTTAACCATTTCTCGAACAAGACTGGGTTTTGACGCCTGTGCGAGTTCTAAAATATCATGGAAAAACATTATGCCAAAAGAAGGGAGTGCTAGCATAATAGATTATTTCTTTTTTTCACTAATATCTTCTTTGCTATGTTTTTATACAAGAATTTCAACTTGGCGATCACATATTTTATTGTCGTCTGCAGCAAAAAGTCAAAGTTGTGACATTTTGGGAAATTGTAAATAGAATAGCGTTTATGGGAGTTGGCATTTTAATTGAGATATGGTAGAAAATACAAGGGGGAAAGGAAACTGCCGGTAAATAATCTATTCAATGTGCTATTTATTTGCCTTTGGTGTTTCAAAACCTTTCTCCTTTTCTTTTTTATAGACCTAAGCATCAGGAAACATTTATCAATTTAGATAGTTTAATATCAAAACTTAAATTTAATAAGAGTTAAAAAGGCAAAATATGGTTTTTGTCAGCATTAAATTGTTCTTTTAACCTCAATGTACAGTACCCAATTTGGAAAATGGTTCTTGGGAAGATTTTTTTATTGATTTTGACTGTTGGATGCCAACAATAATGCAATACACATAAAAATTATGTTTAAAATGCGGCATGAGGTACTCATAATATCTGTTATGAAATTCTGTCTTGTCCGTAGACGCATTTATTTTTGCCTGTGAGCCACTATTTGACCTTACTTTCACTAAAAATACATTTCTTTCAAGGAAAACCACGATTATTTAGCAGAATTATGTCTACAATATCAGCTAACAAAGACTGTGTCCATTCAAGAAGCTATTTTACACCTGTCTACGGACAAGACATTTTGTCTACGGACAAGACATTTCTGTTATTGTACATACAAATAAAGTACTCAATACAATTTGATAAAATTTCACGCCATTCTAATTTTATAAATTTGCTAGCAGCTAAAGAATCTTTTGTCACAATCTGTGGTGATATTACTTAAAATCACTTTGTTAAAATGTGTCTACGGACAGGACATTTTAGGTAAACGAACTTCTTGCCGAAATAGCTTAGTTATCCTTTGATGTATTATGAACATTTCAATTTAAATTTTTATTTACGTGTCTTGTTTCAAAAGAAAATTGAAAATAATGAAATTCTGTATGACATACGTTAATTTTTTTCGCACTATAAAAGACCATCTTCGAAAGTGAAATTATATAACGAAAGGGTGGTCTCAGTATTTTGTAATAAATCAATCAATTCTTATCACATCTTCATAAAATAACCTGCAGATAAAAGCTGAATAACTTCTCTAACTGATTGCTGCATGTCGTGTAGAATAATAGAACACTTTAATACAAAAGTCTAAAGTGGAAAATAAGGAAAATTCAAATGAAACATCATTTTTTTTCATTTTTGCCCCATTTTTTCAATACATTTATTGCAATAACTTTTTTACCGCTAATGTATTCATCCTAAAATTTTGTACATAACATAACAATCATTCTGCGATTAATATAAGATCAGAATTATGTTGTTATATTGATTTGTATGTCAACTGGAATCCTATAACATGAGGCAGGTACATGATGTACATCTGATTGTTACACAACCGTATACCTTCAAAACTAAGCGACTTTTTCGGAATTTTGTCCTGACTATAAATCATTCCATTGTTGATATATAGTAGTTGTCTGCAGCATCTCCAATTTGAAAGTAAAGCGCCTTTAATGTTTGCCGTTTTGAAAAGGATTTATAGAACTTACACGCGAAAGCATTTGAGCCAAAGAATGATAATACGTACAATTAAGCACGGTTGTGGCAATATCTGATGTAATACAACGCATGCTTTATTACATCATGAGTTGATACATCTTGCGTCGCCTGATGTAATAACGCTTGATCTAATAAAATAATTTTCTTCGACTATCTTGTCAAACTAACTGAATGAATGTCAAAGTTATATTCGAAAACATTACGAATGGTATTTGGGGCTTAGAATATATTTATTTTTTTAATTTCGATGAATTGTTTAAACTGTTTAGTTAGTGTCTATTTTTGATTTCTTCAATTCTCAAAACCTAAATTATGAAATCAAATTTTATTACATCAGGCGTCATTACATCTGGCGTCGGATCCTACGCCTGACGTAATAACGCTTGGAAAATAATATTTCATATTATAGAAACTTACTATAAAAGTGTAAACAATTTCATAGAAATAGAAAACAATATTCTAAAACCCCCATCTACCATTCGTATTGTTTCCAAAGTAATTTTGATTTTTAATCACTTAGTTTGACAATATGATAAATGAAAATGAGTTTTTTGCATCAAGCGTTATTACATCAGGCATTGACCTCGATGCCAGATGTAATAGCGCTTTATGTTATAAATTTTGATTTCATTATTTAGGTATTGGGGATTATGGAAATCAAAAAAAAACTTACTAAAAAGTTTTAACAACTTCATCGCAATTTCAAAAAAAATATTCTAAAACCCTCATCTACCACCCCTTATGATTTTGAATATAGATTCGACTATAATTCAGTTAGTTTGATAAGATTATTAAGACTTTTTTTCTATTACATCAAGCGTTATTACATCAGGCGTTACCCCTACGCCAGATGTAATAACGCCTAATGTAATACTAGTAAATATTGATTTCATTATTTAGGAATTGGGCTTTGAAGAAATCAAAATAGAAACTTACTAAAAAAGGGTTTAACAATTTCATCGAAATAGAAAAAGAATATTCTAAAACCCTCAACTACAATTCGTAATGCTTTCTAATGTAACTTTGACTATTCATCAATAAGTTTGACAATGTGATCAGGGAAAATGATTTTATTACATCAAGCGTTATTACATTAGGCGTTGACTTCGACACCAGATTTAATAATGCCTGATGTAATAAACTTTGATTACATTATTTAGGTAATGGGGATTGAAGAAATCAAAATAGAAACTACTAAAAAAGTTTCAACAGTTTCATCGAAAAAAATTTTTTCATAAAAACCCCAACTACCATTCGTAGTGTTTCCGAACTTTCACTATTATTCAGTTAGTTTGAGTATATGGCCGAGAACAATAATTATTATTTTATTACATTAAGCGTTTTTACATCAGGCGTTGACCCTGAAGCCAGATATAATAACGCCTAATGTTATAAACTTTGATTTCATTTATTAAGGTATTGGTGATTGAAGAAATCAAAATAGAAACTAAAGCCCCGTTCCCACTGTCACGGTGTTGGTCCCGGACACCCACGGTACCTCCCGGTGGGGAAAGAGCTGGTATTCCGGGATGATCCGGGATCTTTTCTCTAAAAAATGAATCATATTCCCATATTCCCGACATTGCCCCGTTGTACCCCTGGTTTATAACTAGCAGGATCTTCCCGTTCTACCCCTGACTATCCCGATTTGTTCCCGGTTTGCCACGGTGTATTTACGGTGCAGGGGCCGGCGTGATTCCGGCGTGTAACCCCGGTCGTCGCCGGTAGCGCACCGGTAGCCGCCGGTATCGTCCTTTCATATCAAGGTTGTGCGTCGGTGACAAGCCGATATTTCCCGCTGGTCACTCGTGGATCAGCATCAGTTTTCTTTCGTCTCTTGTTCTGGTTTGTGAGATAGTTCATCTTGTTTGCTTGTGCTTGCATCAGAAAATGAAACTACATTGATTAAGCTGAAAATGTCCACGGATCATCAGGGACTATCACGGTTGAGCCAGGGTAGAGAACCGGACTTGCCCCGGAATATGCCGGTGTTTCCCCGGATAAAGCCGATTCTTGACATCCTCTCGGTGAGTACCGGTGACTGACGGTTGCATTAAACATTTTAAAACATCCGGGGTCGGTTGCCGGATCAACAAGGTTCATCGCGGATGGTCCAGGATGTTCATGGTGCCGCCACGGTTGTACTCCCGGTTTGTCACGGTTTCCCCCGGACCACTCATCCGGGACTAACCGGGGGTCCAAACCAGGACAGTGGGAACGGTGCTTTACTGAAAAAGTTTAAACAATTTCATCGAAATAGAAAAATAATTTAAACCCAAAACTACCATTCGTAATGTTTTTGAATGTAACTTTGACTATTATTCAGTTTATTTGATAAGATGATTGAGGAAAAATATTTTTTTACATCAAGCGTTATTACATCAGACATTGACCCCGACGCCAGATATAACAAGAGATATTTGTAAAACATATATGCCCCCTCAAGGGCGTACATTTGATGTAGGTAAAAGTCCAAGGTCAAGTTAACAAGGTCCAAGGTCATGGTCAAATATGAAAGGTCTTGGTAGGAGGTGTATATGTGTGAAATATCAAGGCTGTATACATAAAAGTAAAATGAAATATAGGCCAAGTTTTCAAAAGTATGCCAAATGTCAAGGTCAAGGTCATGGTCAAATGTGAAAGGTCTTGGTTGGAGGTGTCCATGTATGAAATATCAAGGCTGTAGGTGTAAAAGGACATGATATGATATATGCCTGGTTTAAGTTTTTTTTTATAGTAGGTCAAACTCCAAGGTCAAGGTTGCAATATTCAAGATCATGGTCAAATGTGAAAGGTCTTGGTATGAGGTGTCTATGTGTGAAATATCAAGGCTGTAGGTGTAATAAGATATAAGATAAAGGCTAGGTTAAAGATTTATAAAAGTATGTAAAAATCAAAGGTCAAGGTCACACAGGTCAAGGTCATGGTCAAATGTGAAAGGTCTTGGTCGTAGGTGTCCATGTGAATGAAATATCGAGACTGTATAGGTAACAGGACTCGAGATATAGGCCTAGTTAAAGTATCTTAAAAGTAGGTAAAACTCCAAGGTCAAGGACCAAGGTCATGGTCAAAATGGAAATGTCTTGGTTGGAAGTGACCACGTGTGAAATATAAAGGCTGTATGTGTAAAATGACATGAAATATAGGCCAGGTTAATGTATTATAGAAGTAGGTCAAACACCAAGGTCATGGTCAAATATGAAAGGTATTGGTCGTAGATGTCCATGTGTCAAATATCAAGGCTGTATGTGTAAAATGGCATGAAATATAGGCCAGGTTAATGTATCATAGAAGTAGGTCAAAGTCCAAGGTCAGGGTCACAAGGTCCAAGGTCATAGTCATATGTGATAGGTCTTGGTTGGTGGTTTCCATGTGTCAAATATCAAGGCTGTATGTGTAAAAGGACATGATATATCGGCCAGGTTGAAGTTTTTAAAAAGTAGGTCAAACTCTAATGTCAAGGTCACAAGGTCCAAGGTCATGGTCAATTGTGAGAGGTCTTGGTAGGAGGTGTCCATGTGTGAAAAATCAAGGCTGTATGTGTAATAGGTCATGAGATATATGCCCGGTTTATTTTTTTTAAAGTAGGTCAAACTCCACGGTCAAGGTCACAAGGTCCAAGGTCATGGTCAAATGTGAACGATGTTGAGAGGAAGTATCTATGTGTGAGATACCAAGCCTGTATGTGTAAAAAGACATGAGATATAGGCAATTTTAAGAATTAAGTGTAAATTCAAAAAAGAGCAATAACTCCAAGAATTTCATCGGCCAGGTTATGGTTCCTGCGCACTGCACCTCTCCATGATGAAATCTATCCACCTGTAAAGTTTCATGATTCTACCTTACATACTTTTAGAGTTGTGCTCCAGACAAGAATCAAGTTATAAAATCAACAAAGGGCAATAACTTCAAAAATATGATCAGCAGAGTTACAGTTCTTGTGCACTGCACCTCTCCATAATAAGAGCTAATAACCTGTAAAATTTCATGATTCTACCTTACATAGTTTTTTGAGTTATACTCCGGACAAGAATCAAGTTTGAAAATCAACAAAGGGCAATAACTCCAAAAATATGATCAACAGAGTTACAGTCCTTGTGCACTGCACCTCTCCATAATGAGATCTATCCACCTGTAAAGTTTCGTGATTCTACCTAACATACTTTTTGAGTTATGCCCCGGACAAGAATCAAGGTTGAAGTTGACAAAGGGGCAATAACTCCAAAAATTTGATCGGCAGAGTTACGGTTCTGTGCACTGCACCTCTCCACAATGAGATCTATCCACCTGCAAAGTTTCATGATTCTACCTTACATACTTTTTGAGTTATGCTCCGGACAAGAATCAAGTTATAAAATCAACAAAGGGCAATAACTCCAAAATTTTGATCGGCAGAGTTACAGTTCTTGTGCACTGCACCTCTCCATAATGAGATCTATCCACCTGTAAAGTTTCATGATTCTACCTTTAAAACTTTTCGAGTTATGCTCCGGACAAGATTTGGTCTACGGACAGACTGACGGACCGACCGACCTACCGACCGACCGACCGACCGACCGACACTTGCAAAACAATATACCCCCTTTTTCTTCGAAAGGGGGCATAATAACGCCTGATGTAATAAACTGTGATTTCATTATTTAGGTATTGGGGCTTGAAGAAATCAAAATAGAATCTTACTAAACAAGTTTAAACAATTTCATCGAAATAGAAAAAAGAATATTCCAAAAAACCCAACTACCATTTGTAATGTTTCCGAATGTTGCTTTGATTATTAATCAGTTAGTTTGATAAGATGGTCGAGGAAAATTATTTAATTGCATTAAGCGTTATTACATCAGGCGGTGACCCCAACGCCAGATGTAACAACCCCTGATGTAATAAAACGTTTATTACATCAGGGGTTGTATTACATCAGAGGTTGCCACACACGTTATCATTTTCATCAATGTTCCTTTACCCTACTGAACACAAACCGTTGACCAATATCAATCATGTGTTAGGCAGCAGCTTTCAGTTAACATGTTCTCTTTTGCCATTGGGAAAATGGGTTGTCAAGGGCCTAGTACCATTTAATATTTAATAGATAATTTGAGAAAATACTTAAGAATAGTAAAAAAGACCTAAATGTTGGAACCAGTCTAGGTTGTTCTCTTTGTGGATTAAGGAACCTTCTAGAAACTCTAAAATGAGCATTTCTATTCACTATAGTAAGTGCTTGTCTCAGAGAAAACCATGGAAAACAGTCCAAAAGCGCTTCTATCCGGTTTTGATAATTTTTGGCACGATGGACCACCTATACATTGTGTAGGTGAAATGTCTGTTTGTAGAATATGTTGTCCATATTTCCATGGATAACATCTATGTCAGGCACCCTGAATTTTGGGACCGGACATTTTACCAAAATTTCTTCTACTTTTAGCCATTTTCAGCCAAGGAAATCAGACCTATTCGTATTTCACAGTATACATGTAATACCATTCCACTTTCTGAAAGTAACAAATCCATTCTTTTAATTAAAAGAAAAAAAAAATAGAAAAATGCCATATATACTCGAGTGATTTCCATTCAGTTGTAGGTACCCTCTGCGATATTGCCGAATAAGCACGTTTTGCTATTTTCAAGGCATTACATGTTCTAAGGTAGGTTTTATTGACAGTGTAAATTAAATCATTAGGATAGTCTCGCCATCGGTTGTCAAATTAAAAAAATCTAACTTTGCCCGCAATATTCATTACCATGGCAACGGATGAAATAAAGGTTAAGTAGGGATTTAATGAAAAATCTTTTGTTTCAGGAAAACTTCTCGCAAAACAACGCAAATATTGTATAAAAAATTATTACTATCACTTTTGACAGCAAATGATATATTTAACCACAAACAAAAAAGTGTACCCGATGTGATATACAGAAATGGCCTATTCCCAAGAAAATCATAATAGGAGAGAAGAATAAGAAACCTACCATTTTTTTCCGCCTGTAAGTTCTTTTTCTTCTCCTCATTATCCTTAATGCCATGCTTGATCTCTTCCAGATACTCATTCAAATTAAACATGTTGTTCTGAATCTTCTCCTCCTCCCGTTGTTTCTGCTTTTCTTCCAGACTTTCAATTTCTTGTTTATGTTCATCCTTAATTTTTTTACATGTTCCTCATGTTTTCTTTTTATTTCCTGTATTTTCTTCTCCATTAAGTCATTATGACGTGCTCTTTCGTTAGCTAGATCCAGTTCGTTAGTTTCTCTAACCTTTTCAATCTCTTCGGCATATTGAGAGATCAACACAACCCTCTCTTTCTCTATTTCCTCAATCTGTTTTTGCCTCATTGCTTCCCTTTCTTCTGTTCTTTTCTTTGATTCTCTTTCCTCTGAATAATGATTAATTAATCTCATTAATTTTATCGTTTTTGCTATTGAAAAGACATTTTTAAAAAGGCAAATGTGTCCACTTATTTGACGCCCCCTTACCTTTAAGCATACATACTCACTTATTTACGGTAATTCCTTGTAAAAATGACTGTACATATCAATAAAACATGACCATTTATTTTTCTGTGAAAATGTTCAGCTTTGTCTGACTTGTTTTAGCTTAGATCACGACGGATATTAAACACCATATCACCTCATGATATCACCGTAAGTACCATCACACCAATGAACATATTTTATATAGTTTTACACCACTGCATGATTATTGATTTATGTCATTTACTGCATAAATCTTGTTTTCTGTTATGCAAAGCCAAGCTGCGATGTGACAACATGCTGAAAACCAACTTCTGTGGGTCATTAGGGATTTAGTCCTGGGAATACAAATGACCCTTTAATGTACTTACGATGGATAACCCTCTCCTTTTCCGTTATTGTTTGGTTTGACTTCAAAACAGCTTCCGATATATACTTCATGTAATCGTCATATTCTACATAGACTTGACTTTGCTACAAAGGAAAGACAATATCAGCATTTAACATGCAACTATACAATGAAATATTGTTCCAAGATGACGTTGTACATATCATTATCCTGAGAGGGCCATGAAACATCCTTCCTTCAAATTAGGAGTGTAGATCCACTGGTGGTGAACTCGGACAAAGCGAGGAACGTTTTTCGCGAATACAAGGTACAAATACTTCATTGCACATCCGGATTTTTGTAAACAATACACGTGGTATTTTGTTATACTTCTCTTTCCGTCTTTTTTTAAAGGATGCACTCAAATGGAAGTTTCTAAATATGTAGATATGATTTATAATACGCACGAAAATAATAGTTTTATCGACTATTATTTTCATATGGTATAAACGGATTGCAAGTGCATACAGCGCATATTGAGATCATGTGGGTTGATCTTAATCGCCCGAACAAAATGGTTCGATATCACTGGTTATGTTTATCTATTTGCATTGCATGTAAACAAAAAAGACATAAAAATGTACAAATGAAGGCTGTAAATGGCAGTTTTCGGTGTCATGTCATTGAAAATCATTGTGCGGTTTATTCGTTACAACGCTACAGCATTTTTTCGATGTTATCTTGTCCAGCTACGGTGTTTTATGAGAACTTTTTTGATAAATTAATCGATTGTACTTGGCTTAACGGCACATTTAAACATTCATTCGGTAATATCGCACTGATTTGAGCATCTAACCATGGATTTCCGGCATCAAATTCGAGCACCAGGTACTTGTTTCACTATATATCAATATGTACTGCCTAACTCCCCTTTCAGGTATTATGACAATTAGATGTCATCATCACTATCATCATCATCATCATCATCATCATCATCATCATCATCATCATCGTCGTCATCATCATCAACATCATCATCATTTTGATCGTTACCTTGGAGTTTCACCGGTAAGATTTTCGTTATGCATTCTTAAATTTGGTACAGGTCGTGAATAAGCTATTTAATGATAACAAGATGGATCTTGATCAGACAGTGCACATGCAAAGCCTGATCTGGATCCATGTTGGTAAGCCTAAATGAACTTTTCCAGATCTATACTAAAATGTTTGTCATTACCATTATCACCTGTGACCATTTTTTCTAAGGAGAATCCACTGTTTCACACATCCCAGGCCCGTACTAACTGGGGGACTAAGCGCCCCTCCCCCCTCTTAGTTGGCAAAAATGCCGAATTTTCATCATTTCACATTTCAAACTTATGGAAAATCTAATTTAGTCCCCCCAATATTAGACACTGGCCCAGACAGGGCCCATATGGAATTGCTTCCTACGGGCATGCATTTTAAAGTATACAAAATGTACCAACGGAAAAAGGTAACTGTGCGCATTTCCTTTTTTATTAACACATTGACTGCATACGGTACATGAATGAAATTTTACAAATGCACATTTAATGTTTTACTTTCACCCGCAAAATCATTGTTTGGGGAAGGGTTAAAATGTTTCACTCATGGGAAAGGATAATGATACTTTTCCTTTTAAGGCACCTATCAATAGGAAGAACATATGAATACGAGATAATGGCAATGGCAATCAGTTGTGTGCTAAAAATAGACTTGGTTAACTGTTCTGTTTTTATAAACCGTCGGTATTGGTATAAAATGTCGTAACTACAGCTTCAAACAAGCTCTATTTGCGACGTGTTACATTTACATTTACGGAATGACATCGTTTGTCCGAAATTACATCACTGTTTTCTCGATAAAATTGATCCCTATTCAAAGACGAAGCAATGATATACATTAAAGGCTACCAAGCTTGGCAGTTTATTGCACCGTATATTGGAAGAAAATCATTAAATTAACGTGTTTTATAAAAGATCCGCCAAACTCGGTTGTTTTAAAAGTTTTATTTGCTTTTCTTTACATCGTTGAAAAACTGATTTTCGAGAAAATAAAGATCGGCAATTTCCGTAAAATTGCCACGGATTGGCGTCATCAATGGCTTGACTCCGCCCCCAATCTAGAGCATGAGGTGTCTGACAAAGATAATGTGTTCGACTTTTCTGTCATATAGCAAAGTCTCAGTTTTT